>JAMKQA010004595.1:0-11309 GCA_024699735.1 Posidonia australis | reverse complement strand
TGCAAAGGATAAGCTGATCGATGTGCCGATTGAAAAAAAGATGGGTCCGTTGATTAAGAATTTGCTGAGTGAAACAATAAACACGTTCTAGTATTTGGGTTGGCAGTTGCATCTTTTCACATAAGCATCTGATTCTGATAGCAGCTAACTTAACAATCTGCATTGTATTACAAAGTCATTGCCTTAACAGTCTAACAAAAATCTAATCAAAAACCAAAATGGTAAATAGAATAATGCAACAAGTTGAACAGAGTAAATATGTAGCATTTATTGTGATTAGGATTGATGCTAAAAAAAATTCTTAGAGACAATATCAATACGCTGCATTTACAAGTATAAAGATAAGTCCTTTCGAGGAATATGCAATGTAGCCATACCTTACTGAAGAAAATATTTATCCCTGTCTCAGCACATGTCTCTCCACCTCCAGCAGGATTGGGCCTTGTTGGGCTGCAAGCAAAAGGCACTCACATAAACAATACGTATGTAGAGCTTTTAAAACGTTTCAAATAATTAAATTTACTCGATAACAGGCACTATAGAAAATCAGTTTACGTTGCAAAAGCTGACTGGAGATGTGGTAATTTTGACTTGAGACCACTACTAGTCAGCAAACGATCCTTGACTGGGGATGTAAAGGAATTACGTTCTGCTAAGACACTCCTTGTCTCAGTACACAATCTCTTTGGGGACCGTATGTCCCCATTATTATCTGCAATAAAATAACACACCCAAGATCCTTATTTATTTGATGCCACATGCTAAAACAAAAGCTGCTGACACATAGTTGTGTTATTTAGCAAGGCGAAAAAAACAAGCAAAAGATTCTAAATTGCTACAAATTACACATGCAGATAAAAATGCATCCTTTACAATATCTTAGCCTTCATTGAATGCCCACAAAACTCACAAGCAAGGATAAGAGTTGTGAATTTCCATTTTACAGTTCATAAACACTTGTTAGGATTTATTCCGTGTTCAAGTAAAAGTTATGCTGAACCTACTTCAGTCTACATGCATATTAGGAGTGGAGGCAGGACAGCACAGTGCATACATTATTTGTGAGTAGATGAAAGTGCCGACTGAATAACCAGAAAAGAAAAGTAGCATATAACACTGGCATATAAAAAAAACATTATTTTTAAAGATGAAGGCCAACTAATGACTCAAGGATCAAACAAAATTTCATATACAAAGAGTGGCCAATTATCAGGCTGTGGGCATTGCATGCGAATTTCAAGAGTTCATTTCTCATCAACTGAAGAAATCCAATGAAAACCAAGGAAGCATGTAAGAAATTTTAGAGCTAATAGAACAATGTCAACCTGGTAAATTATGCTTCGTTGATGTAACAGAGGACAAACTGCCATGAGAAATGTTCTGATGCATTGCGATTGAATCAAGTGAAGGCATGGGATCAGCCAGTAAACTCAAATGATTTATTTCTGCTGAAAGACCTGGCCTGGCTACAATCAAGGAATTGTACATTGAGGAGCCCTTTTCCCAAACCATGCTTTCAAGGAGTCGTTCTTCCAGGGAATTCAAATGGCGCTTCAGTTCTCTTGGCAGGCTTTCCTCATGTCTCACAAAACTTTCTATTACCTTACTCAAATCAAAAGCTGTAATGCCAGTTCTCTCCAGTACAGCAGGAAACATTATGGTAACTGTTTTATGTGTAGCCAAAACTAATTCAGCAGAACAAGCAAGCATGCACCTATGAAATCGTTCATTGGATAACAGAGAAGTCAAATTTTTTGCATGCAGTAAATGAGATTCTGCCCTGCACATTGCTTCCAGAACCCTATAGTACAACTTCAATGCTTCCATTTTCCTCTGTTCTGCCCATATATTATCCATTATAGCCACATTCTGAAGGGTCCCACTAACAGATCGATCACCAAAAGATCTACTAGGAAAAATAGCCTCTAATATTATGTTGGCCCTGTGTGTAACATCATGTGTAACATCATTATCACATGAAGACAGAAAGTGGTCCAGTTCTTGTGAAGGTTTTGATGGAAGTGGAGAAATGAAGGTCCTGAGCCACTTAGCAGTTGTCATGGTGGTAGTCACAGGAGTAGGAGCCATCTTTATGCACTCTAAATTATTTCCATTAGCTGGGGATGCAGGAGACCGTGGAGGAGATAATGGACTTATGATTGTCTTTGCAGGTGAGTCCATGACGCCAAAGATTCCCTGCATAAAATGGAAATCTAACGTAAATTGATCAAGCACAATGTAGAGGCCACATGTGTGTGTGTGTGGTGCAAATTTTGATTATTCCCTTCTAACCGGCATACCTTAGGCCTGCATATGTTGATGGGGTCACCCGAGGAGCTTCCACTACCAAGTAGGCTATCCTCGTCGCTAATAAACACGCGCTCATCTATTTCACTTTTTTTATTAATTGTGTCATCATAATCTTTTTCCAGAACAAGTAAGCTTGCTTGCAAAGAGCTGTCCTCCATCAGATCCTCAAAATATGTCAATCCACCTATAAAAATACCCAACAGCTTGTTAAAAAGTGGAACTCTTGAGTACTGTACATGTATGATGGACATATCAATGCACGTCGTTAATTGCTTTGACCTGTGTCAATGTTGGTTAAGTTCTCCACTTGGCACTTAGAAGCAGGTCGGGGTTTTTTCCTCAAAATGTCCACAATGAGACCATTTGTTTTGTCTAGTGCTTCCCTTAGATCAACTTCTGATGTATGATAAATGTCGCAAAGGGATGCAAGAAGATCCAGACCTTTTTCTGATTTTTTTACTGATATAAGGGAGTAAAAAAAAGGAGATATCAGCATATTGAAAATGCCAAGAAAACAGAACAAAGATCTAAAATTAAATGAAATTCATAAGGTTAACTTCAAAGGATAGATATACTACCTAATCGAGTAGATGTAAGAACAGAAAAGCTCCTAAGGCGAACAGGAACATGAAGGATCAGAACTGCCTGTCAAAAGTTCCAGGAATTTTAGGTAAAAATTTTTGTGCTGAAATCATATCAAAAAAGTAAGTAAATCATTCCCAGATCATTAGTTGCAAATGCATCTACACAAGTAACTAACCACTATGGAAGCCAGTCCATTAATACAGGTAACCAAATCTTTGAAGCGGCTGAATGCATGGACACGTAATGCCAGGAACAACAACCATCCAAAGCGATGGTGTTCAGAAACAAACTCAGCACCAGTAGAGCCATTGCTAGTGCCATTTGACAGGAAAAACTCCTTAAATATACATTTGTAATGACTGGACAAACATAACGGGCATTAGACAGTTGCACAAAAGAACATAGCACCACAGCAAATGAGAAAGAGGAATAAACATGTCAAGAAATATTAGTCTTTCAGAAAATTAACATTAAGCAACGAAATTAAGGAAATAAAATCCAAAAAAGTTTGTCCCGTACAAACAGATAATGTCAGCCAGACATAAGGCTTCCTAATGATATATGTGAAAATCGAACAGAAGTAAGACTTCCTAGTGATATATGTGAAAATGAAAGTCCACTTCAATGGCATTCAAGAACGTTCACAGATAGTGTAGTTTGCCTACACCAAAATGTTTGCAAATTTGAAGGCGCCTGAATGATAAGTTTGAATTGCCTGTCTGCTCAGCCTTGAGGGTTATTATTCTCAAAACCTGAGAACGCATGCATAGTTATTCCATTGGTAACACAACATCCAGAGAAACATCTGCAATTAAAAGTCTCTGAAAGCAAAAACTTGGAAGTGATTCATGGTTATAGTTGAGAGAATTCGTAGTTTCTTTGGAGTGCTAATGAAAAGGCTCTAAAAACCAAAACTTGAATTTCACTCTGGGGAGTTTGGTTTCCTTCAAGCTCCAAGGCGTTCACAAATAGTTCTAAATTGCAAAAGACCTGTTCAGGGCAGGAGATAACTTACTTGCTTAGGAGTTTCAAGTGGTTAAAGCTTGCATGTGCCTCCTTCACCTAATAATGATGAAGCACGGCAAAATCAAGATTACGGAGTATTTAAAGGAAAAAACAAAACAAAACTAACCCTTATTCTATAAAGATATACCTGTAGCATCTTCTCCCATTCCAAGCCATATACTTTTCTTAAGACAGGTCCAGCCTTGAGCAAAAATTGTGGCATCTCCCGAAAGAAACAGGCAAAACTTCAAACAAATGGAACGAATTAAAAAAGATGATCAACCAAGTAAACAAAAGAGAGAGGAGGGTAACAATCATGCTATATTTTATTTTATGAATTAGAAAAATATGTCTCACTTGATATTTGTTGCCTTCAGTATCCGAGTCACGTTAAGACCTGCTTCCTCCTTCGTCTGCTTCGCTTTCTCCTGTCTCAACTTAGTCACACAGTATAAAGCAAACGCCGACCAGTAACGCTCAGCTTCCTCCGGCTAAAAAAACCAACAATCAAAACCAATAGCCAAAAAAGTTAAAAAAAGAAATGAAAAGAAAAGAAAATCACAAAACATGGAATACAACCCGTACCGATAATCCCCCGACCACAGACGAATTCGACAACAAAACAGGTTTGCATTCTCTGAGAAGATTCACGGCCTCCTTCGTCAATCGCTCGTCCAGCTCCAAATTCGACTGCCATATGCAAAACAAAGACACCGTCCCATCAAATCAAGCAAGGAGGTTACAAACGGATAAAAAAAAAACCTTTTTATCTCTTCTCCAAAAAAAACAAGGAAAAGAAGCGAACTTTGCAGAGATCGGCGAACCGCGCCTCGGCCGCATCAGCACCGTTCGAATCCGCCACGACGGGCTTGACATCCTCCATTTCGGTACCACCACCAAACCCCATCCTACTGGTCATAAATTCATCCCCTCCAAGGCTCCAACCCTCCGAAAAAAAATAGAAAACCCTAGCCTTCAGAATTCACCCCCTCCTCGACCAAACTCACCCCCAGATCCACAATCCCCCCACAATCCCAGATCAGAGAAAAGGCAGAAGCCACCGGATCTGCTCGCCACTCCCAGATCCAACCCTCGGGACCACCAGATTCCGGATCAACGGCGTCAGCGGTGGCGGCGGCTGAGGAAATCGGTTCCTCCTCCTCCTCCTCCTCTCTCGGGGTTTAGGGTTTTGCAAATCGCACAGAAATCCACCAACACTTTCTCTCTCTTCTCTTCTTCCTGTCTTTTCCTGATTTTTCTCCCTCTGTTTTTTTCTGCTTTCTCTCTCTCCTTCTTCTTCTTCTTCTCCTTCTCCTTGTTTCAGTTCCTTTCCCTCCTTTTTTCGCCGCTTTTATGGCGAAGGCGGGGATTAGCGCGGGAAAGATATGCGATGCACCGCGCGACGGGAACAGGAGGATATGGCAACCAATAATAAATGGGCACGTGGAGGAGACGATGTTTCTGGCTTTTACCGCCAAATGCATTCAAGAGGAGTCAACACATCCGAGGGAGATTTTATTGTGGGGCCCGTTGGGAGATGAGGATGAAGACAGTCGTCGGATGGGGATCCGAAGGCGACGTGCCTGGGCGGGCTGAACGGCTGGTGCGAATTTTGCTTTTTTGGAATGACTTTTTTGAGAATTTTGTGTCTTAGAAGATATATTGCACGTTTTGGCTTTTGGGTTGCTGGTGTTATTTAGGTTGCTTCAAATCTTTTTAATTTAACCAAAGCGTAGAATAGAGTTCGTTCATACGATGCATGCATGACTTACGTAGTTCAGATAAGTTTTGTAAATATCGAAGCGTTTGTGCGTAGGTTTATCATTCTTGAGTCGTGACTCGAATGGAACTTATTAGGACGCAACTTGTTTTTTTTTTTTTTTTACCGCAACGTAATCGTACCAGGGCAGATATTAAAGTGTGGCTTCGGATGGTGTAACGACAACAACCACTGTGTAATTTCCACCGCGAGGATTCGATTGCTTGTCGGTAATGGCGACACAAACCTCACCCACCTGAAACTTAATCCCAAGTACAGTAATCATGTCACGCTGAGATTTATATTTTCTAATACATCTTGAGATGTCATATGATTTTTCAACAATAGCCTTCTCTCGAATCATTTTAATTTATTAATTATCATGAAAGAACGATTACGATAGTCATAACACACATATTTTAAAAATAAAAGGAGATAAATTATTATATAATAAAGATTTATGCATCAATAGTGGATGGAAAAAGGATTCATATGTAATTATATATGTTCGAATATAATATCTAAATTAATATGTGATTTTCTTGTATGTTTGAATATAATGTCAAAATTAACATGTAGTTAGTATCATACTTTCATTTCAAGATTGATGTCGAGGTTCAAAGCATGATATTAAATATGTTTGGTATATGTATGTTTGATAGTTGCATACCCTTTACATATATGTTTGGTACTAAACATGTTTAGCATATGTGTATAATTAAATATAATTATATAATTTTTGATGAAAATTGTATAATTAAATGTGTATAATTAAATATAATATTGATGAAAATATACAATTTTTGATTGAATATAATGTTGATAAAAATACATGATCTAGCATGATTTAGTAATAATTTAAATAATGTTGGGTCAATCATCTAACTTGATTTGATGCAAGACCATACTCAGTGATCAACTTGAAAGGTGAACAAGTATTGTATCACGAGCAATCAACCGGACATGTCATTCCACAATGAACGATACGCATATGATGTGGGATTGGTTGCACATATAGTTAAAATATATAATGTTGAGAAAAAAATCAAATTAAACACACATATATTTGAATATAATGTCGATAAAATACCTATCAAGTGTGAACAATAATTTTCTACTGTGATGTACTATTCTTAGATATGTTGAGCCTAAAATTTAAAGATATTCATATATGAATTAAGACGAGCACCCTTTATGTAAAATAATGGTTCCCTCCTTGATTGTAAATGATCGAGATTCAAAAACCTCGAGATCCAGAGATATAGACCTAAGATACATGGAGGCAAAGAAATACACTCTAAAGATACAAAGAAGTAGATTCCTATGGAACTCTATAACTCCACAATCTGTTCGTCATCTTGTCAAATGGTCAACAATTTGTAGATCAAAGGAACAAAAAGGTTAGAGCATCATTAACTTGACACATTTCAATATGGCTTTAAAATGCAAGTTGCTATGGCAATTACTATCTACTTCCTACCCACTGAAATAGAAAGAGGTTGTCATATCAAAGTACTTTACTAGGAATGGCCTAGGGACTATTCTTAATATTTCAAATGGTAGAACCTCACCATTATGGCTACAACTCAAAAATTGCTTTGATATTATAAATGGTTTCATGGATTTTCAGGTTCACAATGGCAGAAATACCATTTTCTGGAAAAACAAATGGTGGAATTGTGAGAAATTGAAAGACAGCATCCTAGGCATATATCATTTGGCTAGGTTTAAAAAAGCTTCTGTTTTTAAAACTTTACAAATTACTGCTATTGATCCTAATTTTCTATTTAATAATCCTTTCAATCTTGAGGATTCTGAACTACTTCAGGATCAGGTGGAGATATTTTCAACCATAGTTAATACTGTTAGCCTAGCAGATGGACAGGATTTATTGATTTGGAAACCCACCAGTAACAATTTCACTGTCAAATCATGCTATGATATTTTAAATGATGGTGGGTATAGATTCAAATATATGCATAAAATTTAGGATTGTTGGGTACCATTGAAAACCAAACTCTTTGCTTGGTTAGTTCTTTGTAATAAAATCCTGACAAAGGATAATTTGTTGAAAAAAGGATGGAATGACAATGGATCTTGCATATTCTGTAGCAATGTTTCTGAATCTGTTAAACATTTATTTCTAATTTGTCCATTTACACAATCCATATGGACTGCCTTTACTGCTGAGTATACATATCCGACTTTTCTTTCTATTGAGGACTTATTTGTGATTCTCCCTGGGTTGAAATTTGAATTATTACTGGTACTCATACTTTAATTCAGTTAGTTCTATGGATTGTTTGGCAGGAGAGAAACAATAGAATATTTAGGGGCATATTTAAGAATTTCAGTATGATTATAAACGATATTTTCTCATTATTTCATTGTTGAGTAGACCCTTTGGCTACAGGCTTTGAAAAAAGTGAAAATCTGTAGGCTATGTCATCTTTCCAGCAAAAGAGGGACTCGGAGCAAAGTTTATTGCCTCCCAATGATCCCCAACTTGAGATGGTGTATAATACTGGAACTCCTGCTCTTCAGGAAGACAATCCTCACATGTGATTAACCTTTGGTTAATTGATATACTGCAGAATACTGAAAGTAGAATTTTTACTTTATTGATACTTTGTCATATTTTCGTGGGTGCAATACTGTTGCAATACTGTTGTCATATTTTTTGGTCATCTGCTGAGTAACTCTTGTTTGTATATTTTGTGGGTGCAATACTGTTGCAATACTTTAGAAGACATTATACTTTATTAATATTACTAATTACCGTTTACAAAAATAAATAAATTAGTACATGAGTTTTTTTTACTGGAAAGACAAATCCATTTATATGTTTTTATTTTGTATCATGAGCTCATTTGTTAACCTTTTTCTCCCGTCCTGTGAGAAAAAACTAAAAAAACCTCATACCATCGAGTTTTTTCTCTCAAGTCCAAAAATGAAATATTGGTTTACGTGTCACATTTGACAATTGAGAAAAAAATCAAATCTATTTTATTTGTAAATTATTGATTTAAATAGATAAAATATTATTTTACTAGTTTACAAAAAACCCTTCAAAAACCACACCATGCAAACAAACCCTTTGATTATCATCACAGGCCTCCTAGCCTTGACATGTCTCCAAAGAAATTATGCAAAAAAAAGTGCAACTTGGCAAACTTCTTGACGAATGTAGGGTGCTTAACGAACAAAAAAAAAAACGTCACAGAAGTCCATCAAGCTTGCTAACATAGGGATATCAGGGAAGGCAAAAAAGCAAGTGATTTGGGAAGCTTGTGGTGCAGTTACCTATTAATGCAATGAAGGAAACTTAGCGCCCTAGGCAAAAAAACCACGAAGGTTGTAAGATGATGGGTTTTTTACTCCACGCAACCTTCAAACTCTTTATCTTACTCCTAATCAAAGCGAGTGTGTCAAGTACTGTCTGGAAACACTTATTATATAATAGATATTTAACACAATAAACTTATATAAAAAAGTATTTTCGAACATTACCTTAAATAAGTGCTCGACCGGATACCTTGAGTTCTGGAAGAAGAAAGAGAAATACGATCGTTTGAGGTGCCAACAGGTACATCCACAACTCTGGTGAATAGAAAAGAAGAGCACTCTACTGAAAAACAAGAACATGGCCAATAAGAATTCAATGTTTGAGGTACCAATAGGCTTACAGGCCTTCCATATTTACAGCTCCAGGAAACAAGAATAGATCAATCAGAATTCAATTCAGTTTAAACACACAAACAGTACACAGCCATCTTACAAATCAATCACTCCTGATAAAACAATTCTCACAACTGGTAACGCTGACGTGCTGGTTATGAACTGTTCAATCTCTCTCTTGCAAGCAAACCATAACAAAAAAAAAACAAAAAAAAACCCAAACATTATCTTCTCACAAGTTCACAACAGTTGTAGATGACAGAAAGATTAGAAGCAAACTAATTTTGAATGATACAGAAATAGGTAGAAAGGCTTGGGCCTTCCCTTTGCCTAACATGACTTGCCGGGACTTCCACACCCATCACGATTCATGCCAACTTTCTCCTGCTCCTCCTCCTCATCTTCTTCATAGTGATCACCAGCAGAAAAGGTGGAGTGGTGGAGAGGAAGGACTGGAGCTGAGCAGATTGATCTACATATGAAATGAAATGGAATCAATGTATAATAATAATAATAATAATAATACCATTAATGGAACGAGTGGTGGATCTATTGTATTCGTGGTTTTGATCGCGCACGGTCATGCGGCATTACCTCTGAAGACCGAATGTTTGTCTATGCTTTCTCTGCATTAGATTATGATTTGTGCTGCTACTATTTTACTGTTATTCATTCGGTGTGCAGCTCAGCAACAAAAGCATACCGACATTGAAAATGTAAAGATGAACATGCGCGTGGTTCGAGTCTTGCTGACCACACCAATAATTTATTTTTCTTTCTTTTATTCTCTTACGTTTTGTTTGGTCTTAAGTTCTTCAATTTTATAGAAGCACTGTGTATTTCCCGTAGCATCTTAAATTGAAATCATACTTACTCCCTCGCCTCCTCCCTTTCTCTCCCTCCCGCCGCCGCCGCCTCCTCCTCCTCCCGACGCTGCCTCACCTCCCTCCTCCTCCTCCCGCTGCCGTCGCCGTCATCCTCGCCATCGCCTCGTGTGCCGTGCGGCCTCCCCTCGTGTACCTCGTGGCTTCAACACCGCCGCCGCCGCCGCCTGCCGACGACGCTGCCTCCTGCCGTCGCACCTACAGGAATTCCATTCTTCTTCTTCGGTTTTAAGTTCAATTTTTATACTAGCAAAGGAAAAAAAGTTCCGTCTTTTTAGTTTCTGTTGTCGCCGCCGAGAGGAGGAGATGGGAGAGTATGGGGTGGAAATTGAGGAAGTAGAAGAGGAGGAGTTTGGGTTCTCCAGGAACTACTTCCTGGCAAAGGAACTTGGCAAGAAATCCACTCGCTAGCTCTCGGACATTGGCCTCGTCGACGAGCAGGTACTCACTCATTCCAGTATCCATCCAATCCATCCCCCAACGCTTGCAATTGTTCTACTAGTTGTAATCAAGCGAAATGCACAATGACGGTTTGCTTTTGGGGTTATTTTTTTAAAATTTATTCGCATTTGTTAGGAAAAGAGAGTCTTTTGTGCTTGTTTTAAGATTCTCCGAAACTGCCCCTAGTGGAATTGTTAGTTTAGGCGATTCCAAAAAAACAGAAATAAGGAATTCTTAGCCTCTCTTTGGATGTAGAATAAGAGAAATAACTTGATTCTATCTTTCTGGAATTATTATTTAAGAATAAGTAAACTAGAATAGAAATTACTATTTCAAGTTCAGTAATTCCGAGTTCATTCTAATTTTTATACAACCAAATGGAATACTAATTCCCATTCTTGGTTTATTTCAGAAGTTATTCTTGATTCAAACGGGGACTTAATCATTGATGTTCTACTGTTTTGATGAAGCGTAACATGCAATGTCAGAGTGTTTTAGAAGGTCTTTTTTTGTTCATTCGTTTGTTTTTCTGGGTGAAAAAGAAATCTGGAACAATCTTGGTTTGTGCAAAGTTTGTTGATTTTGTAGGTGCTTATTTTCTTCCAGAAACTAAGAGAAGCAACATCTGAACTTGCACAAAAGCATGA
>JAMKQA010004594.1:0-15348 GCA_024699735.1 Posidonia australis | reverse complement strand
GATTAAATAAAAAAAAAGGAAAATATATAAAATCAAGTACAAATAATGAATTAGATAATTATTTAGAATCCCCAATTGCTTTTAGTGATTTAGAAATACATAACTTAGATATATTAAGTGGTAGTCTGCTACAGCTATTAGGTTTCCTATAGGAGTAAAAATGGCAAAAGATTTACTAACGATTTTCTACATTTTCTGCAGAAAAAAGAGTATTAAATGATAAAATATGTAGATTATCAGAGAAGTTTGTAGAAGTCTCCGTCTGCTTAAAAGATTGTTACGATACGGTTGACCGTCTTCAGGAATTAAGCTTGAATTCTGAATCAGAAGAAGACGATGATGTGACATCAACTTCAACAGGCAGAACAGACTCCACAATTGAATAAATATTGATGTAAAATTGTAAAAATAAAAAATGTAAAAAAAATGATGTAATATTTTTTGTATTTTTTATTTAAAAAAATGATGTATTTAATTTTTTTTTTATTAATAAAAAAGTAATTTTAAAAATAAAATTTGGGCCCAATGGACCGACCTGACCCAGCTCGCTGGCCCAGTAGCCTGGCCCATAGATGGGCATGGGTCGTGTCGGGCCCATGACCTCCCAAAAGAGTCTCGTCCCGACTCGGCCAGGACAAGCCTGCGGGCCGGCCCAGCCCGGTCGGGCCCCCTGTTTTGTGGACCGGGCTTGGCCAGGTCGGCCCGATTTCCATGTCTACCCATGGGGCCTCGCTTGGCCTCGATGGCTCGTGGCCTCACCGGTGGTGGTGAACCCACCACCGGAGGAGAAAGAGACGGCGTAGAGGCGGCAGTCTTTGGCAGAACACGATTCAGAGGGCTGGGGCGCTCTCCAGACCTAAAGGGGCCTGCTCTGGATTGAAAGAGAGGGGAAAAGAAGTACCTGGATGGCGACGCTATCTCCCCGGCGGTGCTCGACGGTGGTGCTTCTCCGGTGGCTGCTTTGGCTGCGACGGCTTGGGGCTTTCAAAGGTGTAAATGGCTGGTGGAGAGGCTCCAGATGTCGTGTGGATTAGCTAGGTTCTAGATGTGGGTTTCAAGCACATTGGGAGTCTGGAAGGAGAGCCACTGGTCTGTCGGTGACGGATCTTTTATACCGACGGTGGGCTTTCTCTCGCCATCGATTCTCCTCAGTAGGGCCTGGACACCGTTGGATCGAGCGCGCGTTCAAGGAGGACAGGCCGGAGATCGCGAGAGGTGGAGGATGTGCTCTAGAGATTGCTGGATCTCGTTGGAGATGGTGCCAAAAAATGTAGGCTGACTATCGACGATTAAGGAGGTCGTCAAAATTATTTATGGCTTTATTTAAGTTTTCTAATTTATGGATTAAATGGGGTATTGGGTTGCTAATTGGCCTTACGATTGGGCTTTGTTTTAGGTTTCTTTTTTCTATTTTTGTTTTGGGATTTTTTTCAAGGATTTTAGGGTTTTGATTTTAGGTTTTATGATTTTAATTAAATTCTTGATTTTGTGATTTATGATTTAATTAATTGGTTTTGAATTAGGGTTTTTTAATATTTTAATTACCTTGGGGTTTTTGGGATTTTAATTATTTTAGGGTTTTGGATTTCAATTAGAATTTTGAATTTAATTAGGCTTTTTGGGTTTTAATTAAGGTTTTTAATTTGGGTTTTTTTATTTAGTTTAGGGGTTTTAGATTTTAATTAAGGTTTTTAGTTTAATTTGGGGGTTTTAGATTTTAATTAGGGTTTTGGATTTAATCAATTAGGGTTTTTCTAAATTAAGTGGATTAAAGTTGTGTTTGAGTTTTAATTAGTTTTTACATGACTTAATTTGGGATTTAGTTTAAATTTTGGTTTAATTGGGTTTTATTAGGGTTTTGACTCAGATTTTGACTTCATTGATTTTGCTTGATTTTTTGTTTGGATTAGGGTTTTTTTTAATTTGATTTATTTTTTTAATGGATTTTATTAAGTTTTACTTTATTAGGGTTTTAATTTGATTTTAAATGATTTAAATGGATTTTTACTTTAATTAGGTTTTTTTGATCAATTAGGATTTTAACTTAATTAATTGGATTTTAAGTGGATTTTATTTAATTTTGACTTTAATTGGAGTTTTTGTTTGATTAATTTGGATTTTAAGTGTTTTAAACTAATTTTGTTTGGTTTTGATTCTTAATTGTTGGCTTTTTCTTTGATTAGGTCAGAGTAGACTGGTGTGGGCTTGAAAGGGCTTGTGGGTTTAGGGTTTAGTTAGGGTTCAAGTAGTCGCAACTAGAGCATCTTTCTAGAGGAGCTTGCTGCCAAGTGACTGCAAAATCGCGATGTCTACACCATACCTTGGAGAGTAGTTGGAGCATGCACCTGGTAAAATTACACCTTTGAGGGGTTGATCCATCCTCTTGCAGTAAAGGCCTTTAGAACAGACCAGGCGCGTATCACCTCTAAGTCAAAGTTAGAGCGAAGTCGTGCGTTAATGAGGGAGTAAAAGAAAGTGAATGATATCAAAAAGCAGGTGCAGGATCCTAAAGAGTTTGGTATGGAGTCCGGTTCATTACACTACCTTATATAGTGAGTTTGAGTGCCACCACTACCCATTAAGAGTCACCCACAACTTGTTAGTCTCTATAGGGTCAACTGAATCGAAGGCGTCCTCCTTCTCTAGTAGACATAAATCTTTTCAGCCTAACTGAGGGCAAACAAACACTCAAAATAAACAAGCAAACAACCTAAACAATGAACACAGCAAACAAGCAAAACAACAAATACAAATAATAAGTAACAAAAATCACACCTAATCAATAAAACATACATTTCTTGATCAAACAACAAAGTTACTCTTGAGCAATTAATCTGCTTGCTTGCAATAACAGAGTCCAGCACAATAATCATTATCATCACAATTTTGCTTGATTAAATCTATTTTCTTGCATATTATTTTGCTCTATTGGATTTCACTTAGCGCCTTTAACCAGAGGCATTTCAGCTGCTCTTTAGTTAAAGCAGATATACAACAAGGACACCTGTCAATGCATAGACTACACAGACTTGTAGACTCTATAGCACGACTGTGATCTCCCTACAGGAGTTTAAGTTTTGCAAACATTATCTGGAGAATACCTGTAGACACCCCATATGCTTGTAGTGGGACCTTAAACCCTAAACCAAGTTCAAAACCCTAATCTAAACCCTAAACCTTAGGTTAAATCCTAAACCCTAGGTTAAACCCTAATCCAAACCCTAAACCCTAGGTTAAACCCTAAACCAAGTTCAAAACCCTAATCCAAACCTTAAATCTTAGGTTAAAACTTAATCCAAACCCTAAACCCTAGATTAAACTCTAAACCCTAGGTCAAACCCGAAGTCAAACCTTAAACCAAACTCAAAACCCTAATCCAAACCCTAAACCCTAGGTTAAACCCTAATCCAAATCCTAACCCTAAGTTAAACTCTAATCCAAACCCTAAACCCTAAAAAACCCTAAATCCTAGGTCAAATCCTAAGTCAAACCCTAAACCATAAGTCAAACCCCAAACCCTAATTTCAAACCTTAACAACCCAACTACTTCCCACCTTCATCATAACCACCTATAACAACCTCTAACCACCTAAACAAACCCTAACTACTTCCCACCTTCATCATAATAACTTGTAACAACTTCCAACAACCTCTAACTAACCACAACAACCCATAACAACCAATGCAAGCCTATAAATACCCCCCATTTGCAAGAGAAGAAAAAGGAAAAAGGAGAGATAAGTTGTTGGAAAATTTGAGAGGAGAGCCATCAAAGCTTTTTCCTCCCAACCAGAGCAACCAGAAGGGTCCAGGAGCAAAGAGGAAGCTCAGGCAGGAGAAAAATTTGAGTTTCAAGCCATCTTCAGCGAGCTCCGACTGCCAAGGTCACTGCTAGCCCAGGTATGCCCTCCATAAACCTCAATTTCCTTCCAAAATAATCTCCTAGGTCTCCCTCTATCTTCCTCAGTCGATTCTAATAGAGCCAGAGGTCTTCCCTGGCTGGAATCGTGGTTTCAGGCCTCACCGAAGCCATTCTCCGGCGACAGGGGTGGGGGCAGGAATCCAGTGTTCGATTCGTGTCTCATTCAGCTCGATCTTCCTCCCATGGACCTTCTCTTGCTTCTCCATCCGTCGAAACTCCGCTTCAGTCGTTGTGGAAGGCACCAGTGGAAGCTCGCCGGAATTGCGACATCTCGCCATCGTCGGGGAAGACAATCAACAGTGCTGCACGATCGAGCGCCTCCAGCTCCGCCGTGCCTCTCCAAGCCTCCAAAAACATTCCCCGACACGCCCCCAGCACTCTAGAGCAATCAAAGTCAAGCTTCATGCCCTGGACCACTCCCGCAGCCATGCTCACCGGAAAAGATGACAATGACGGCAGGCAGAACCCAAGATTGAGAGGCATGGCTCGATTCTTGCCTCTAGAGGAAAGAAAATCATCCTCTCAGCGTCCCAAGCTACATGGAGCCCTGGACCGCCACATAGCCGCTTTTGGAGCTTCCTTCTTCCTTGGCGCCGTCGCCGAAGTCTTGTCGACGGCGAGGGAGGTGGGAGGCCAACACCCACCGCCGAACATCAGATCTAGACCTTTGGATCTCCTCCCCTCCTCCTTCTCTAGCTTCCAGTAGGACCTGATGCTTGATCAGGCATCAGGATGCCTCGGAAGGGCAACCCAGGCGGTCGTCGACGGTGGAGTTCCGTCGTCGACGGCTGTCGTCTCTTTTTTCTAATAAAAAAATAAAAATTCTTTGAATAAACTTCTGTACTTTTCTTTTATTTACATTTAGGTCCTTATTTCTTACATTTGGATCCTTTTTCTTACATTTAGGTCCCTGCAATAGATTTTAAATCATTTTAAATAATATTTGTTCTGAAATATTGCAATGTGCCCCTTGAGCATTCTTAATAATGTTTTCCAGGCTTAAAAATTTGACATAAACCCTCTGAATTTCTTTTCATGCACTTAAGTACAGAAGTTTTGCATTTAAAACCTTGAGCTTTACTAAAACTGTTATGAATGCTTGTTTTTCTGTCAAAATTGCAAGTTAAACCTAGAGAATTCAAATATTTGCTCAGAAGTGTTCAAAATTGCATTTTAAACCCTGAATTTCACTGATTTCTCATTGAATGCATGTTTTCTAGGGTAAATTTGCATGTTAATCCCTGGACTTCCTGAATTTCAAACTTAAGACCATTTTTTTGCACTTTTAACCCTGAATTTATTCAGAATTGCATTAAATACATGTTTTAATGGAAAAATTGCATTTGACCCTAGGGATCTTGAATTTGACAAAAAATGCACAGTTTTACACAGTTGACCCAATATTTCTTCAAAATTACGCAAAACGTGTTCTCTTATGTATTTTTTGATGATTTAGCTTCAGAATTTCAGTTTTCATTCAGAATTTGTGAATTTTGCACAAAAGCCCCAGGAATTTACACTTTTTAGTCACACAAGCATTTTGAACATTTTGTTGCTATTTTTCATGCATATTTTCTCATGTCATCTTTCTTGCATTATGCACACACTTCCGACTTGTTTCAAACTCAATTTTCACATTGTTTCTCAGATTTCTTCTGACTTTTACGATTTTAATTTGATTTGACTTTCCATCGCCCGAGGACGTACATTAACAGGCTTAACAATGCCGACATTGTCTCGAATGAGGATTATTTTCTTCAATTTGATTTTCTCAGATTTCTTCGAGTTTCCGCTGATTAACGTGACTCTTTCTGAGAGTTACTCGATTTTCATGATTTTCCTCATCACCCATGGACGTACAGTAAAGCGGCATTCTCAATGCCTACATTTCTCCCTCGGATTATCTTTTTCCCTTTTATTCATTTATTCGCTTTGATTTGGCATGTTTTCGCAGTCACTTTATGCATATGCATTCAGAATAGGCAAGCATACACACAATAGTCCATGTGGAAAGTTGGGAACCTAGAAAGACCAAGTTCTTCGACCACATGGGGGTGCCTAACTCCTTCCTCGTGCGTAACAAGAATCCTTACTCTTTCTCTGGCCCGCATTGATTTGTGCACTACATCCATTAGGCACGGAGTATGCATGTTTTTTGCATCTTGATTTCTTCTTGGTTTTCCTTTGTGTTTGGTTTTCCTCGTCTTTCCATTAAAAGTGTAGGTGGCGACTCCTTTCCTTATTCTTTTCTTATCTTTTCTTGGTGTTTCCGAGCCTAGTCTTCTTCTTCGAATTCACCATCTTCGCCGTGACCGTATCGGGACTCCTTGTATGCTTCCACGCATCGTAGGAGAGTTGTGCAGGGTTCCATTGACATGGTCACAATACCCGACGATAACACAACCAAGTACAGAACAATCAAAATAATGGCTGAATAAGTAGTGGAGCAGAACATGACTTCGACATGATGTCCAAAGGCAGAGTACAAATTTATCCAGGGCCTAAACAAAGTTGTCACAATCCATATTGCCTTCCGAATACAATTCAAAACAGTGGTTGAATATACATACCTCCAATCAGTAAGCAACTGCATACCTTGCCTCAACTAGTATCAATTTCAGTTACTCCGATGGTCCGGAGTACACCTACAGCTGTAGCCTGATTCCCAAGTTTTCACACCCTTGAGTGGTGCTCAACATTTCCTACGGTAGTTCGGCTTGATGCCAGGGCCTTCTTCTTTGCCCTAGTATCTCTCAATTTGCCCTTTGTTTCCATTGTGCATCGTTCACCTTTTATGCAAAGGACATACTAGCTGCTTTTTAGCAGGGCACAGGTTATCTGTTACTCTATTTACCAGGGACTTGTTAGCTGCTCTTTGGTTAGGACCCACACAATAGATACTCAACAAGACACTGACTCATTGTGTAGCAAATATAACAATTGGACGAGAGTTTTCGATTAGAGGCATGTAAGTTGCTTTGTGGGAAAAGAAGATTGTTCCGAGAAAGCTTAGCACGGAATCACATCTCCAGAATGGCAGCCAAGCACACATTTTTTCTGAGAAGTGGCAATCACCATGTAACGACTACAATACCTATAAAGTCACAACTATAGCTGGTCACTACAATGAGCAATGCCTTGAATCAACAACATTAATCTTCGTACCAGTATGCCATAGACATCTAGTAGCCTCAACAACATCAAGTATAAATGACCAATCCTCAGTTGTTCATACAGGCAGTATAGCTTATACAACAACAACGATTCAAGGTACACTCATACTTGCAAACAAGATCTCCTTGGCAACCCCATTTAGCTAAACATTTGGCTAAACCCCTTACATCGTTGTTTTCCGGTCTTCTTGTGGCAACTCACCACAGTACCAAGGACATTTGTTTTGCCTTGGTATCTCTCAAATTGTTCTTTACATCCTTGGCAACCCCATTTAGCTAAACATCTGGCTAAGCCCCTTACATCCTTGTTTTCCAGTCTTCTTGTGCCAACTCACCTCGGTACCAAGGACATTTGTTTTGCCATGGTATCTCTCAAGTTGTTATTTACATCCTTTCTAGCTTTATAGCTTATCAGACAGTTGGAGTCTAGTTTTCCCTTTTTGATCTTGTCCCGGAATAGACGAAGTCTTTACTTTTTTGGATTACCATATCGGACGGTTGGAATCCAATTTTCCCTTCTCGATCTCGCTTCAGACGGATAAGGTCTTGCCTTTTCTATGGTTTTGCTTCGAGCAGATGAAGCCCTTGCTTTTCATCTCTCTTTTTGGGCTGATATTCCAAACTACCCAGTTGACATCTGCCAACTATCCTTGTTTCCTGGCAAGTCGGATGCCTTACCATGCTTCTTGCCTTCAGGCTGATATCCTGAACTACCAAGGCGACACCTATGGTTTGTTCGATGGATTCCGCACTTACCTTGTTCCTTCCTTCTTTTTTGGGTTGGTAGCCCAAACTATTTGATTGACAACTGTTACATTGTCTGGTGTTGGCTGACAACCGTCAGATTGTTCGATGTCTTAGATGGCAGGGACATCTTTCCATGCCCCTTCTTTTGGGGTGATAGTCCAAATTATCCGGTTGACAAATGTTACATTGTCCAGTGTCGACTGACAACCGTCAGATTGTTTAGCGTCCCGAATAGCAGGGATATCTTGCTATGCCCCTCCTTTTGGGCTAGTAGCTCAAACTACTCGGTTGACAATCGTTACATTGTCGGGTGTCAACTGATAATCGTCAGATTGTCTGGCGTCCTGGATGACAGGGATGTCTTGCCATGCCCCTCCTTTTGGGTTGATAGTCCAAACTACTCGATTAACAATCGTTACATTGTCCGGTGTCGGCTGACAACCATTAGATTGTCCAGCATCCCGGATGACATGGATATCTTGCCATACCCTTCCTTTAGGTTGGTAACCCAAACTACCCAGTTGACAACTGTTATATTGTTCGGTGTCGGCTGACAACCGTCAGATTGTCCAGCATCCTGGATGGTTGGGATATCTTGCTATGCCCCACCTTTTGGGTTGGTAGCCCAAACTACCTGGTTGACAACCGTTACATTGTCCAGTGTTGACTGACAACCGCCAGATTGTCCGACATCCTGGATGGTAGGGTTATCTTGCCATGCCTCTCCTTTTGGGCTGGTAGCCTAAACTATCCAGTTGACAACCATTACATTGATCGATATCATTGACAACCGTCAGATTGTCCAGTGTCTCAGCTAGCAGGGATATCTTGCCGTGCCTCTTTTCCCCCCAGGTTGATAACCTTATCTATTCGGTGATGGAGTTTGTTAACTTGTCATTTCCATTTGTTGGTCGGCAAGCACTGCGAGTCTTGTCTGGGACCTTTTTGGCAAGTGTGAAAACCGTTCATGCCCTTTATGAGCTGATTGGTCGTCAACTTGTCATCCTGCATCATTCATCACATAAATCATGCATCGCATGCATCATTCATCAGCATGCATCATCATTCATTAACATAACATCAGCATAACATGCCGTTGCATCACATCCTACTACACCTTACTATGTGACTCTACATTCAGCACAGACATCAATGTCATCAATACGTCATCGCATTAGTGGTACATATTTCTACATTCTCATTACCAGCTAATTCCATTTTCCCACAGTGTTGAGTGGGGTGTCTTGTGTCAACCCTGAGCATTGGTCTTGGTTCCCTTTATCCCTCGACCTTGATCAAGGAGGGGCATTTGTAGATATCTTGGATTTTACAGGTGATCGCGAGTGGATTCTAGAGGAGAGATTTGAGCTGCGACGGTGGTGGAACTCTTACTTTCCTTAAAATACCCTATTTACTTTCCTTAAAACACCTTAAAATACCCTAAAACACCACCAAATATCCCAAAATTACCAAAATCACTTAAACTTCATTCACCACAATCCATAATCACCTGGTGGTCCCAAAAGATCAGATTATAAGCTTAGAATCTTGCTAACTGGTTCTTTATTGGGTCACACGAGAATTTCTGCTGGATCCTCGAGGCAGAAATATCTGACGGTTTTAACAGCCAAACTCATTCGGCGGATTCAGTTGGCGAAGAACACTAGTGAAGTTCCCTACTTTAGTACGGAGGGCGCAGGAGTCATTTGCCCATGCTAGCTCATCCAATCTTCGATGTTGACGGCCAAGATTGATTTAAGGCTTGCTCTATAGCCACTAAAGTCCATCATGTCCTTATGAAAACTTGAAATTAACCCTTTTAATCCTTGAAAGATCCATTGGCACCGTTCATCATAGTTCGCTACACATGCACGGCTTGAATTCAAAGCCCCTGCCTATTTAAATCCATTTGCGTCATGCGAGAGGTTGAGGTTGCCATTTTCTTTTCTAGCTCAAAACTCCAATTCCCAAACATTCCAACTCCGGTCCAGCGTAAGCGACCTACTCTTACAATCGTCCTCCATCTTTAGCAAATTCCTGACGTTCTGTGCTGCCATTCATCCATCCTGGAGATCATCGGAGCTTCCTAATTGTTCGACACGCTGCAGTTGCACCCGAGCAGTAGTCGGAGTCAATCCACAAGCCACCGATAGCATTGCAATCGCGTCGACGTCCAGTTGACACTAGCGGATTGGTCAAGATACCGGAGCTCAGTAGGTAAGTAAGTTTGTCCCGAAATTAGAATTTAGGTTCCAATGGAATGAATGCTTGCTGTATGGCTCTAGATTGGTGTGCCTCTATTCTTTCCACCGGATTTCTTTGTCTTCTCCAATGATCATCGGATTTTGTTTTCCTCATATCATCACCTGCATCTGCGACGTGTCTGTGGCCTTGTATGAGGTCAGAGGCCTTTGAATCCAGGATATCTACATCTCCATAGCGTCTTCATCCGCTCTCGTCGCTATGTCATTCTAGTTCTGTGCACCTCATCAACGCACGACTGGAGTTCATGGCCACGAGTGGAGATGGAGCAAGAACTAGTTTTTGCATCTTGATTTTGATTCTCTGCTCCTGAACCTTTTCCCTTTCCCCACTACCTTTTCGGACTCTAGATGGAGCTCATCGGCCTTTGATAAGGTTGATTGACGTGTACTCTGGTGAGGTTGGAGAGAGGGTAAATTCGATGCGTTGTTTTGTGATCCAATTGCATGAGTATGCACCTCTTGTTACATTCTTGCTTTTCCGATCAGGTTTTGGGCATTTTGTTTTAATCCAATAAAGATTTTGATTGGAGTTTGCTTTTTGGATTGGCAAAGGGTCACACGTTATTTACTGACGAATTGTGTCGACGAATTCTTCTGACGGATCATCAACACGAATCCAGTCAACGTATTTTTCATTCGATTTCATCTAATGAATCTTTGCAGCGAGAATTGTTGACGTAAGGCCTAAAGTTCAGACAGTTGCAGAATTCTCTATTGTATTCTTATTTTGGTTTTCATTTGGACTTTTGAACAGTGTTTTGATTCTAGCACACATTTCTTCATTGCAATTTCTTCTATCACCCAAGGACGTACATTAATTGGTATCTTAATGTCTACATTTGTTTTCCTTGATTCGGTTTTGCTTCTTGTGCAACATTTCATGACTTTCTTTTATATTGTGATTTGATTTCTGTCTTCTCGTCGTCCAAGGGCGTACATTAACTGGTATTCAAATGCCAACGTTGGCCCCAATGCGGTTTATTTTTCCTTATTGACTTTCACAAACAATTGTAGTCTTTCAGTTTTCTACATGAGGTTCTCTTCGTGTGTTTAGATTTTTTTTGCATGATTCCACATCGCTTGAGGGCGTACATTAATTGGCATTCTTATGCTTACATTGATTTTCGAGTTGCTTCCTTTTTCTGAATCTTGTGGTTTTCGTTTTGCACTTTTGCTTGAGTTGTTTAGTTTTTCATCTGAATTTCTCATCACATTTATCGTATTTTCTTTTGGCATGTTAGCAAGCATACATCTTAGACTAAGTAAGTATACATGAGCATGCATTTGTATTTGCTACACATGTGAGCGATTAACCAAGAAAGGCCGATTTGTCAGGCGTATGGGGGTGCCTAACACTTTCTCCATGCATAACAGGAGTCTTTATCCTTTCTCTGGCCCACAATAATCATTATGTTGTATTCCATTGGCACGGAGAATACATACATTCATTTGCATCATTTTCTTTACATTTTTGTGCATCTGGTTTTCCTTATCTTTCTGGTTTAAAAAGATTTAGTGGTAACTCTTTTTCTTTGTCCTCTTCTTTGTCTTTCTTCGGTGTGTTTAAGTCGAGTGTTCTTCCTTGGATTTATCATCATCGTCGTGAGCTTGTTAGGATTCTTCGTGTGCTTCCATGCACGAGGAGTCGGGTGGTTCCATCAGCATGGCCACACAATGTATCTCAGAAAATAGTTGGAGAAGACTTAATTTGATATAATTTCAATAAAAACATAACACTTCTATAATTTTTTGCATATAATTCTAAGTATTACTTGATGGAATTTCAATTTATGTTTATATTTCTCCATTGTTGATTGAGTTTAAAATGTTACTGTTCTCTACATTATATTATTATTATTATTTGGACTTTCCTGTGCGACTATACATTGTGAAGGATCTTAAAAAATAAATTTATGACATTAACTTATATATTGTGGAGACATTCAAATTTGGAAACCACTTGTTGATGGACTCCTTTGAAAAAACGTGCTCCAACAATGAAGAGCTTCACCCAAACAAGTCCAAGTCTCACCCACAATTTCATCCCAACCTTCTATTTCTAAACCTAAGATCTAAGGCCCTTATAAACTCCACATTTCCTCTTTAAAGCCCAATATTCACTTATGCAAAGGGAGGCTCTCTCTCTCGCTCTCTCTCTGTTGGCTGGGCAACCCAATTGTTGCACCTCCACACAAATACACACCAGCCACCCTCTTACAACCCATCTATCTCCTCCTCCATCACAGCAACAGTCTACATCGTTGGCTGCACCTCTATCAACCTCTCCAGCACCTCTCTGGCCACCACCACAGCCCACATCCTTTGCAGTTATCCTCACCACCTCATGCCAACATCCCACACAGTAGCAACCACCATCTCCGGCCATCCATCTCCTCCCCTAGTAGGCCCTCACTGTGCAACCCAACCAGTAGCTCGTCACATCCTCCTACTGACCCAAATACACAGCAGCCACCATCTCCGGCCATCTATCTCCTCCTCCATCACAGCAGTAGCCCGAGCCCTTTGCAGCACCTACCAGACCCTTTTCCTCAATCACAGTAAGCTCTCACCTTCGACCACCACTCCAAAAACTACCAGCGCTTCTCTCTCTCTTTCTCCTTCTGCATCACAACGTAGCACCACCCACAACAACCTTACAATCCACGCACAGCATAGCCACCACCTCTCTAGCCATCCTCCTCCTCCTCCATCACAGTAGGCCCTCACCTTCAACCACCACCACTACACCTACCAACTCCCTCTCCCCAATCATAGCAGGTCCTCACCTTTGGCCACCACTCCAACAACTACCAGCACCTCTCTCTCGGTCGCCTTCTCTATCATCACAACCCACTACAACAGCCACCACATCTCTAGCACCTCTCACGGCTTCTTCTCCATCACAATAGCCACCACCTCTCCCCACAACTTGTAGCACATCACAGCAACCCATCATCAACCAGGCCCTCAACCGGACACCGTAGTCCCACACACCTCACTGCCACCACAACTTTGGCCAGCCACCATCCAACATTATAGCATCAACCCACTTCCAAACAGCAAGCCACCTTTTAGCATCCAAGCACCTCCAGTACGACCACCATCTCTCAAGCCGTCCCTCACCTCCTCCAATACCTTCACCCACTAAACAACCCACCAGCAGCCATCCAAACTGCAATCAACAGCACAAACATCAAGGAGCAAGTCGGAGCATCACCGGAGGAGACCCAAAATTGCAGACCATCGAGCCACGAAGGAGGCACATCCAGGGACAATGAACCAAACAAGATCCTTGGTCTCTTCCTCTCCCTAACTACATAAGTTTGCCTTTATTCGTTGTTCATTGGCTTTGGTTTCGTCTATGTATCTTGGAGTACTTGTTGTCGTCTTTTTTTTCATTTGCTGCAACGTTTTAGTTCGTTGAGTTTGCTTGTTGTCTTTACATTTTGTTGTGGAGCAACTTCGGATCTCCTTTCCTTCCTTTCTCTTCTCCTTAATTTTAGCCTCAAAGTGTGTCTGAGTGGTCCTTGCATTGTGATCCTTGTGGCCCGAATGTCCACAGAACATGTGGAAGCATGACTCGTTCATGTCATGACAGAGGATGATGGGTCGGTATGGTTCACGTCGCTTTTACTCTATGCATTTGGATTTATTTTTTTCTCGTTGCATGAATGCTGCCTCATGGTCTGAATGGTCCTTCTTTCCTAGAGCATAGCATTTGGTCTAGAGCAATTTCACATGTCTACATACCTCTTTGTCTTATGGCATATCTCTTTTGTAGTGCTTTTTTGCTGTGTCGTGCTTGGATTTCATTGTAACTTTTGGTTGAATCATTGGATTTGCATGATTCTTGTTCTATGTTTTACTTGTTGAGTGGTCTTCAATTTGGAGCTGAGTTTGATTATATCAGATATCGGGACATGAAGTTATGGTTAGTTGAGCTATGGCATGTCACTCTGCATTATTTCCTCTCTATCGCATATGCTTTTGGTTTTTGCTACATATCTTGTTTTATATTCGTTGTTTTCTAGATCCGTCTTCTTGAGCTTTTAGAGAAAATGTTGTCGTTCAATTTGTACACCAATATAAGCGTATTATTTAATAGGTGCTTGGAGATGTCACCCCCGAAATTAGTCTTATTCCATGTATTCATGCACTTCTCTGTTTGGTCGCTATCGGTTTTGTTTATGTCTACTTGTTATTTGATTGTTGGATTGCCTTGATATTTGTTTTTGACTTTTCTCTCTCAATTATCTACAATTTGGTATATTATTTGCATCCTTTTAATCTTGGTCTTGGGAGTTGTGAGTTCTCATTATTCAGCATGTAATTCGCTTGCCCTGTTTTATACTTCTTTTTCCACTTCTTTTGATTGGCATCATACGTGGGCTTTGCATGCTTTATTCCCATTTGCGTGGCATTTCGTATTTGCATGGCATTGAGTACCCAATTCTAGGTATAAAGTAAAGAGTTAGCATACATTTGCATTAGTCACATATACGAATGAGTAAGTCAAGAAATATCGACTTATTCGACGTATGAGGATATCTAACACATTCTTTATGTATAATAGGAGTCTTTATCCTTTCTTGACATGCAGTGATCTATGTGTCGCATCCATTTGACATGGATCATTTGCATTTGCATTGCATCTACATTATTTTTATTGTATTTTCTTGCATTCGATTTTCCTCGTCTTTCGAGTTTTAATAGACTAGGTGGCGACTCTATTTTCTTTATCATTATCGTTTTACTTTTGCCTTGGTGTTTTAGAGTCGAAATCCTTCCTTAAATTCACCTTTTCGGTTCATGCACACGGCCTTCTACGCCTTACCCGAAATAGTCGCCGACATGGTCACATAGTGCAATTGAAATGTTGATATTCTCTTTTTTCAGATTTCCTACGCATTGTGCAGGTTTCCACTTGCTTGTTCCTCTGGCTACCATGTTCCAATATTAAACATGGCAGTTGGGTTGCCACGTGGCTTTGGACATTTCATTGGTAACTTTTTGTTACAGGACAATTGGTCCATGGAATGCAGCAGTTAACATGCTGTATTTACTTGAAAGAACGATAACAGCCTTGTTGCCATGTTACTATGTAACGCCCCGAACCCGGGTACGCTACCAAACAATAGCATCACAAGCCTAATTACACAAATCACAGAAATAAAGACTGTAACCAGGCTCACCTCAAGGATCTCGATGCGCGGCTAGGAACTCCGATTCCCGCACCGGAAAC
>JAMKQA010004593.1:0-15270 GCA_024699735.1 Posidonia australis | reverse complement strand
CCTGGACCCCCGAGTCTTCCCTCCTCCTCCTATGGCCTCCTTGGAGATTTTCCGCTCCGTGCCTCTCCGCACTAGAAGCCCGCACCGCACCGTCGGAGAATCGCCTGGATCCCGCTGTCGCCGGAGAAGACGACGGAGTCCAGAGATCGATCGCGCGCCTCCTGCATCGCAGGGCACCTCCGATCATCCATGATCACTCCACCACCTCCCGTGAAGACTCCCGAGCCCCCAGATCCGCGTCGCTGCCGCTGGAGCACCGCTGCAACCTTCCTCGCCGGAGATCGACCGTCGTCGACAGCCAGAGCCGTTCTGCCACTCCACTCAGCTCCTGGGGAAGGGAGGAGGTTCCTCTCAACGCCCTGCAGCCACCAAAACCCGTGGACCGCCGCTCCTCAGCCTTCGAAGGCCTCCATCTTCCCCGTAGCCGTCGCCAGAGTAGCTCGACGGCGAGGTAGGTGGGGAGGCCGTTCCAGCGGCTGGATCACCCATCCAATTTATTGGATGTCTTCCTCTTTTCTCCCTCTTGCTTCCCATGGAGTCTGATCTAAGATCGGACCATGGGAAGGCTTTGTTTGCCCCCTCCGGCAGTCGTCGGCGGCGAGCTCCGTCCCGACGACTGTCGTTTCTTTCTCATTTTAAAAAAACATTTAAAACAATTTATTTGAATAAAATCTGGAGTTTATGTTTTTCTTACAAATAGGTCCTTTTAGAATTACTTTTTGGTCCTTTTATTGCATATAGGTCCTGCAATCATTTTCCTAAAATGTTTCGAATAATGTTTTAATTGAAAATATTACATTTCTTACCTTGAACATTTAAAATAATATTTTCTGAGTTTAAAACTTTAATAAAAGCCCTCCAGAGTTTTAAAAATGTGTTTTGCTTCAGACAAATTGCATAGAAGACCCTAGATTTCCTTGAAATTTTTCTGATAATTCATTTTATTGTGAAAATTGCATGTGAGCCCCTAAGCTTCTTCAAAAGGTTTCGAACAATTCATTTTTACAGTAAAAATTACATATAAGCCCTTGTACTTTCATACATGATTCAGATTGCTCAATTTTGCTGGTTTTTTTGCATTTAAGCCCTTGCATATTTCAAAAACTCTCTGGATAGTTGTTTTTCATGGTTTAATTGCATGTTAGCCCTCATACTTTTCTGAAACTTTTCCAGAAGCATGTTTTCATTGGACAAATTGCATTTAGTCTCCTGTGTTTTACAGAAAACTTCTAGAAGGCTTATTTTTCTGTGAAAATTACATAAAACTCCCTGACTTTGTTTTAACAACATTCCAGAAGCTTGTTTTCTTGGTTTAATTGCATTTTAATCCTCTCTTTTTTTACTGAAATTCTTCTGGATACTTTGTTTGCTGGGTTATTTGCAGTTTACCCCTATGCTTCATTGATATTACTCTGATTGCCTGTTTTCAGAGGTTAAAATGACCATTTTGCCCCTAAACTTCCTAAATCATTTCTGAGACTTTTTCTTGCATTTTTATCCTGATTTTATGCTGAATTGATTTGCATTGCATGCATTAGTAGGTAAATTACATTCAGACCCCTAGAGAGCTTCTTTTGATTAGGGAGACACATTTTGACCCCACATTCTTCATACATGCATGGAATGTGTTTTCCTATGTATTTTCGATGATTTGGGCTTCTGAATGTCAGTTTTCCTCGGATTTGGGCTTTTTTCACAAAACCCCCTAGACTTCTTCAGATTTGCACTCACACTTGCATTTTGCATACTTTTCACATCTTTTTGCACAGTTTTTTCCATCTTTTCTTCCTTGCTTGGTGCACGCTTTTCTAGTTTTGTTCCGAGCTTTGTTTTCTCCTCGTTTTTCGGGTTTTCCGTAGTTTTCACTTGTTTTGGTTTTCCATCGCCTAAGGGCGTATAGTAAAATGCTTACAAAGCCGACATGGTCCCGAAACAAGGATTATTTCCCCCTTTTTGATTTTCTCGAATTTATCTCAATTTCCACTGTTTTGCGAGACGCTTTCCGAGAATTTCACGATTTTCACGATTTTCCTCATCGTTTAAGGACGTATAGTAAAGCGGCATTAACAATGCCTACATTCGACCCTCGGATTAACTTTTTCCTTTGATTTCACTTCTTTACTTTGATTTGGCATGTTTTCAGTTATCTTCATGCATGTGCATATAGAATAAGCAAGCATACATTTAGCAGACCATTGACAGTAGGAAACTTAGAAAGACTGAGTTTTCTCGGACGTATGGGGGTGCCTAACCCCTTCCCTATGCGTAACCAGAATCCTTACCCTTTCTCTGGCCCGCATTCATCTTGCATTATCCATTAGGCACGGATCACACATGCATCTTTGCATCTTGTTGCTTTCTGCCTTTTTTGTGTTTTTTCTGGTTTTCCTCGTCTTTCCAATAAAAGACTAGGTGGCGACTCCTTTCATTATCCTTTTGTCTTCCCTTTGGTGTTTCTGGGTCTTTTCTCTTCCTCCGGATTCACTATTTTCGCCGTGACCGTATCGGATCTCCCTGTGTGTTTCCGCACACCGGAGTAGGTGGAGAATCGCGCCTTGGGGTTCCATCGGCATGGTCACACCTATAATCTCACTTGATAGTTTTGAATATCCAATTAGGGGTTGCGGGTTAGAAACTTAATAGGTGTAGGATTTTTTTTTCCTTCTAAAACAAAGGTTATGAATTTCTAATGCAAAATTCAAAGTTTATGGATTACCTTCTGTAGATATCTCATTGATGCATTTTCGAGAGTTAATTAAGAATAGAAAACTTTTAGGTGTCTAAAATTACATAACTAAGAATATTTAACATATATTTTAGATTTTCCATAACCTTATTAAAAATAATATTTAATACAAGTATGCTAGCTGTGGTAGAGTTAATAGCTTAGCTCAACTCAAATCAGTGACAAGTTTGAGTACCTTAACCATAAAAAATATTTTTTTATTATTTTATAGAATTTCTAAGGTTATTCTAGACTTTAACACATCACTTTAGATTAATGAGCTAATATTGTAAAAATTAGGGAAAAATCTACCATACAACTAGTTGTAGCCTATCAGAGTGGCATCAACCTCTAGATTAATTTATAAATATTGTAGAAACTTGGGGAAAAAGTAAAAAAAACTCAATTGTTGCCACTTAAATTGACGACAATAGTTATTGCAACTCAAATAGGCAACAATCTTTACTTACTGTTTTTCTTGTATTTTTAAGATTTCCCAAGTTCTAAATATTCTATAGTCATTTCTAAAGCATTTTAATATATATTCTGTGATAATTATCATTTATATTAAATTCTAGAATAATCTAATGAAATTTAAAATATGTGCTTAATGGTTTTCAAGAGTATCAACCTAAACATTCCAACAATTAATATCTTATGACATCACTACTATTGCTAGACACATTTTAGAATAATATTCTAATTTTTTTAGTAATTAAGTATGATGACATCTATTTAAAAAAGAAAAGAAAAACGAAACACACTAATAAATTAATTTGGGAAAATCCTATAAAAATAAAAAAGAAGTTAGTTTTAGATATTATCTTAAATTAATAGATTTCTAGAATAATATTGTGAAATAAAATCGAAATTATAGATTTTTATATTACTTTTAAAGACATGATTCTTTTAAGATAATATCTATAGTCTTTTAAAAATTACAACTAATTGAGGAAAATTCTAGAAAATTAATGTTGTCTACTTTAAAATAACATATTTTTATTTGAGATTTTTTTGGAGCTAAAACTAAAATTTAGTTTAGTTATTACCTTTCTAAATAATATGTCTATATCTAAATTAAAATAATACTAAAATATGAAAATAATCTAAAATATCCAAGTAGTTATAAATTTAAATAAATTCCAAAATATGCACAAAACCAAATAACCACCTTAATGAAATTATAGAAGATATTTATTTTAAATTTAGGTTGCTTAATGAGTAAGCTTTGATTTAAAATAAAAATTCATTATAAATAGATTTTAATTATAGATAAAATTTAAAAAATGGGTATTAAGTCCTAAACGATTTCTAGGTTCATAATAAATTAGTTTGAAATTTAAATTTCAAATAATTTGAAGTTTAAAAGTCATGGCCTATGTCACAAGTGACAACTTTAAAATCATTATTTTATTATTTTTTTAATAGAATCTTGTCATTAGGGAAACAAATATCCTTGGAATATTTAAGGTACTTGTCTCTTTAAACAGCAACGACTTAAAATATCCTATTTTAAATTAGTTAAAATTTAAATTTGGGTTAAAATTTGAATTTAACCTAGATTTCCTTGTATTCCAATGAAATTTGACATTGGAAATTCTATTTAAACACCCTTAGATCTAGAATCACGAAGATCTTTTGGAAAAAAAGGAGGGAACTTTGTGGAACATTTAGGGGAGCCACAATAGAGATCTCAGAGACTCTTTTGAGAGCTACGAAGGAGAGATTTAGAGATATATTGTAACAAACCCTTAGTCGCTACTACCCTATCTTAACTACAATTCTTCGAATCAAGAATTATCATTATAGAAAGCTAAATCCAATTGCATAAATTAAAATCTATTGAATTATCAATTATCAAATATAAAATAATTTAAACCAACAATTGGATTTTAAAGTTATCACCACAAAGCAGACACCAACACAAACCACACCCAGAATTTGAAGTTTTGGTACCAAAGTGTAGGATGCATACCGGTCTATGTCTTACATAAGAAGAAGCTAGCTCTATGTCAAACATTCTAAATAGTGCCACTGGATACATAAATCAATCTACCATAGAGATACCAATCCAAAATCTAATCCTATGGTTAAACATTAACCCTATTATCCATTTAGGCCATTTAGGGGAAACCTTAGTATTTTCTAAGTCCTTTAATTGTGTTTCAACTAAAAACTAAGGAAAACTTGCTAAATCATTTAGACATTACCTCAAAGATCATTTATAATCATCTTCCTAAACATCTTATATCACAAAATTATCTACATGATCAATATATCATTAATTATAATTAAAAGCTACTAGAAACAAATCAGAAAACACATCTGAAAAACAAGTTTGGCCCAAAAATGTGCCTACTTGGTGTGTTGGCAAAATACGCCAAGTAGGCACACCTGCTATCCACATCTAAGAGGCGCACCTCTAGTTAAAAACCAAAGCACAGAAAACCTACAAGAACCCAAAAATCTAACTATAACTAGGAGTCACAACCAGTTTCTCCACCCGCATCCAAAAATCATATATCATATATCAAAATGAAGATTTCGAGACGATCTACCATTTGGGACAAAAATCACAAAGACTTGATGAGTAAAACTCAAGAAATCGTGGATCAAAACTTACAAACATGATTCATCTGAAAATGCAAAAATCACTTTAAAAAGAGAGGATCTATGAGGTGTGTACCTCAAAATGATGCACACAAGCACCGATTGATTGCCGTCGGCGACCCCCACGCATGGTGATTGCCTCTTGCTCCAAAACGAGCACGCATGGGCTCCTCGAGCTTGCACCACCGATGATGGTCAAAATTACCTTTTCCTCATGGGCAGGGGAAACACTTGGCCAAGGTCAATGCTCTCTCTTTCTCTTCCCTACGATTCTCTCTCTCTCTCTCTCTCTTTGATGGAACGGAGAAGAAGAATAAGAAGAAGAAGAAGAAGAAGATGGAGGAGGAGAGGAAGGCTCTAGAAGTTCTTTCTTCTCTCTCTCTCTCTCTCTTTTCTCTACGCTTGGGAGGGGGAAGTGGGCGAAGAGTGTCGAGCACACTTTACCCTTAAATAGCCACAACCACGTGTCCAACACTCAATAACCCCACGCACAAACTTAAAGACCCTAAGGCAACCAACCCCTAAACCATTGCCATGTGCATGTGAGACTACGAGAACAAAATCACAATCACACAATCACTTACTGTTCAAGTCGCTCATGCAAGTAGAGATAAATGACCAAGGCACACTAATAACCCTCTAAATCCAAAAGCAAACCACTGAATTATTGGAACAGAGCATTTGTGCTACAAATATGCACTAGGATTACGCATCAGAAACATACACTACCACCCACGCTAGTAACACCCGACCCTAGTAAAAAATTCGTTAAACTGGACAATGAAGAAAGCAAACGAATTTGCTGTTGTTACATCCCAACCCCCTTAAAGAAATTTCACCTCTGAAATTTTCAAAGCAGAAAAGCAAGGGTACTGAGCTTGGATATCTTTCTTAAAACCTTAGATAACCAGCTCAATCACGCCGCCCAAATCTCAAGATTAGTAGGAGAAATCTTGATGAGTGTGTTTTACTTAACCGCAACTGCACAACATACTATATAGTATGTATGCAAGTACAGGTCAATCTCACAGAGAAAAGTATTTTAAAAACAAACATTTATTATCAATTATTGAAAAGAGTTTGAGAGAGATGATGTTTAAAACTAAAACTAGAATGTCAAGATGTAATCAAATTAATTAAAACCTAGGGTTTTGAATCCATTTATGTGACGTTGAGAATGCATAAGTAAATTGACTCTATCTCTTATTTTAGATGTCAATATTTGATTAAATATTTTTAACCCTAACAAACATATATTATATGCTATGCATCATAGAATATCAAGTGAGGTATAAAAATACATAGAGTCGAATAAATCAAATGATATATGATAAATCTGAAATTATATACATAACCTCCAAATAATTCTTTCCTAAGCATAGACTAAAAAGAGAAATTCAATATTAGCCTTTCAAAGTTTGTCGAATGATGAGTAATCTATGTAATATACATCCAATTTACATAATCATAGCAACAGAGTACAAGAAAAAGAACAAAACTTACTCATAGTATCTTAATTCACATAAATTTCATCTTAACCCTAGAATTAAAAACTTAGCCAAGCATGATAATGACAAGCATTAAAATAAACGATGAAGATGGAGAAATACAAGACATAATTAAAGGAAAAAAATGAACTTATGTTAATGAGAACCTAAGATTACAATTGGAACAATGCTGAAGAGTCTTCTACAACAACAGAGAAAAATTCTAAGCCTAGAAGGTGGAAGCTCCATCTTATAGATCTATACGAGGGGTCCTTTTATAGACTTATAAGTACCTACTTACATCGGAGATAAACTCGAATACAAACTTTGAATTTTAATTTCAAATACAAGATATTTTTAACTAAAGATCGTAACGCTTGAAGATTGGGTCAAAAATATCCTCCACGGACACCTAAGAGGTGTCGGTTGTGCAATTAAGCGCTTGGGAGGCTTCCACATCAGTCGAGATAAGCTCTGACTTGGTCAATTTGTTAGGTGATTTTCTTCTCGATATTTACGCACGTGGAAAATGTTCCTTTAATATCTTGACGTAGCTTAAGAATTTTTCATGGAAAAAATATCTTATTTTCTTGCACATCTATTCTTTTTCCCTTTTTTTTTTCTAAATTCTTTCTAAGTCCCAAAGTTTTTTGCAAAATTTGCACAAAACACTTTGAATAATATTATTTATATACAAAATAGATAAATATGGAAATAAATATGTATGCATTATGAGCTAATCAAACACCCTTATACCTATCTTTTGCTAGTCCTCGAGCATAACTGACTCTAACGTAAGAAATAAAAGAAAATCCTAACTCACTTTCATAAGAATCACGATTGCACTTAGCACGTGCAATAAGCTTTTAAATCCTTAAGTTGCCCTAGTGGATGAGTGGTGTCTCGTGAGGATTTGTAGTGGATCTACCCACAAAATCTCAAAAGAAAAGTAGTCAAGAAATAGAGAAAGTGAAAAATAAAAAAAAGGAAAAATTTACATTAACCTACTCAACTAAAAAGATCCAAAGTTCCCTAGTATCTTAATTCTCCAGTTTAACCTTTATTGAGAACCTTCACCTTGTCATCATAGAGACTATACCTTATTTTTCACATTATCTTCTTAAAACTTTGCTCATATCTACCTTGTGTTTGTGAAATAGACCTTAACATGGGTTTTTAAGTCCAATCTTACCACCTTAGTAATTTTATTTCATTCTCTGGTGTCTTGCTTTCTTAGGGTCCGTTTGATAACGATTATTAGAACCAACTTATGAAAAAAAGCACTTATGCCTGAAAAGCTGAACCAAACAATATTTTTTACGCCAGATTATTTCATTAAGTTAGTTTTTTGTTTGTGTATAAAAGTTGTTAAATAAGCTGATTATAAAAGCTGTGAAGACTAGTTTTTTCAAAAACACTGCATATGAGAATAATCCATTTTTCCATAAGCATTACCAAACGCAATCTTAAACTATATTCTTAACTATCTATTTAGCGAGCTTTAGGTCAATGGTTCTCAAACCAGATGGTTTTAGGTCACTAACTGTGAAGACACCCCTATGGACTTAATCATTCGAGTAGCTAAGGCCTTAAAGACAAGATTTTTTTTTAATCCTCTAATCACCTTTTTACATGAATACCAATGCTTATTGAGGTACAATATCCAGTTAATCAGTGATTATTGAATGTTATTATTAATAATCATTTTTTCTCCTCTAATCACCTTTTTACGTGAATACCAATGCTTACTGAGGTACAATACCTAGCTACTCAATAATTAGAGGTTTTTTTTTTGTATTGCTAAGGTATTTTAGGTCTTCCTTTATTCCCCATAGCTATGGACTAAAGTGATAGTGCATAATAAGGTACATATGAGTTATCAATAGTTTAGATGATGCTATTTTTCAGATTTTATCTCTACTCTTTGAATCATAAGATTCCTAATTACTCAGCCTTATCTTTGAATTTCAAACACAAGGTTACTAATTCACTCTTGATTGATTAGACTAATGTGGATAGTTCTTATTTTTTTTCAATTTTTTTTTGAAAAGAAGAAAAAATTTAGGTCAAATAACCTAAGAAAACTTTCTTTTTGAAGAAAAAATGAGACGACACATAGAAGACTCTAACTAAAGAAAATGAAAAAGGCACAGAGAAGACTCCCCTCCCCTACTCCTAAATCATGCATTGTCCTTAATGTATGCAATAAATGATATGATCAATAAAATAAAGTAACGTTAGAATATACCTGATTCGGGATGGAGTGCTTCTGTTATTAAGAAAAGAAACGTTATGTATAGTTTATGCATGTATACATGATATGACCACTACTTACTCAAGATATTGAGGATCATGAAGAACTATGCCCTCACTTTCCTTTTCAGTGGATAATTCCAAGAACGGTTTTAAACATTGACCATTGACTTTGAAAATTTTACTGTTCTTTGGATTCTCAACTTCTATAGCTCCATGAGGATGTACAACTTTCACCACTTAAGGTCCAGTCCACCTAGACCTTAATTTCCTTAGAAATAAATGGAGTCTAAAGTTATATAGGAGAACCTTTTGACTAGTGGAGAATGATTTTTTAAGAATCGCTTTATCATGAAAAATCTTGGTCATTTCCTTGTAAATCTTAGTACTATCATATGCTTCAATTCTTAACTCTTCTAACTCATTCAATTGCCATTTTTGCTTGACTCCAACAGTGGCTAAATTTAAATTCAGTTACTTGATGGCCTATAATGCTCGATGTTCTAATTCTACTAGTAAGTGGCACGCTTTTCCAAATATAAGTCGATATGGAGACATTTCTAAGTTAGTCTTAAATGCAGTTGGATGGGCCCATAATGCATCATTTTGTCTCTCAGACCAATCTTTTATATCTGATTTAATAATTTTCTCCAAAATTTACTTGATTTGCCTATTTGATACCTCCACTTGGCCACTTGTTTGAGGATGATATGGAGTGACAAGCTTGTAGGTGATAGAATATTTTCTCATCAAGACTTCAAATGATCAGTTACAAAAATGTGTGCCCTTATCACTAATGATGGCTTGTGGCATACCAAATCTAGAAAAGATATGTGATTTTAAAAATTCAATGACTACCTTGTTGTCATTGGATTTACATGGTATAACCTCTATCCATTTGGATACATAATTAGCCACTACTAAAATGTATAAATAGCCATGAGAATTAGGTAATGAGTCTATAAAATAAATCCCCCACACATCAAAAATCTCCACTTCCAATATAAATTGTAATGGTATCATATTCCTTCTTGTGATCTTGCCCAATTGTTGACACCTATTACAACTCTTATAGTATTCATATGCATCCTTAAACAAAGTGGGCCAGTAAAATCCACATTGAAGTACCTTGGTAGCTGTCGTCTTAGGCCCAAAATGACTTCTGTAGACACCCCAGTTTCTAGCCAATGTTTGTAGGTGGAGCCGATGGGAAGTGTAATTGGACGGCGAACCCAGTCCTACCCCAATGCCCAAACTTAACCCATAAACCAAAACCAACCCAAAGGCATCAATTACCCTAAAACAAACACCATTCATCAAACCCAACTCCTATAGCCAAGCTTGTCTGCTCTGGCCTAGTGACATGTGCGGCCCAAGTGCACGTCAGGGCCTGGGTAGCTAGGCAGACATTGCCCGAACGGTCGCTTTCGTCATCTGACCTCGTACCTCGTATGACCGATGCTACGCACGCGACGCTTGACTTGTCCCCTAACATGCTTGACATCCCATAGCCTTCCCACGCCCAACCATTGATCACCACGCCCTGCATTGCTCTTGCCGTCACGCCACCTCTACAATGGCGTCAGTGAACCACCTACGACCCCTGACACCATCACCCCATCACCCCACCAGCCCACCTATCACGCTAGGGAGAACAACCCAAAAACTTCGAGCGTTCCTTCGTAACCACAGACCTTCAGTGGTAAGCAGAGAGAGCGGAGACCTTGTGCGAAGGAGAGCCACTAGAGAACTAGAGTGCTTGAGAACCCCACACTTGAGCCACTTGAGATCCTTCTTCCTTGGCACCAAGGAAGCTTCCCAGCCAACTTAAGAGCTCTCCCGACCACTCCGAAAAAGTCCTTCCCCACCGAACAGCCACCCCTGTCTCCCTCGTCGGAGTCCCAACCGTCGGCACGAAGGAGGACAATCGGCCACCACCACAGGTATCCATTTCACTCATACGATATAGAAGATAGCTTAGCAAGTTTAGTTTTACATCCCATCTATGTTTCCCGTTGTTTTCCCATTTTTTGTTGCATCCCGCTTCTCCCACTACCAACGGATGTCGAATGCTGGCATGAGGCCATATCAGCCACTGAACGCATGGCTCAGGTGTCCCGATGGCTCTGTCCTCTTCTCCCTTCATTTCCTGTCATGGCTGAGTCGAGACTCAAGCTGGGATACTCTAGTGAAGGCCCGCCGGAGCATGGCTGACATTGACGCCGGCGACGGGGATGGGGGGAAGACTTTGGTGTTTTCTTAGTGCATTTTTCAGCATCTCCATCTTGCCATGCCATACCCCTAGGTCTCTGAATGCTCATTTTGTTTTGGTAATACATGCATTGTTTGGGAGAGGCAATGAAGAAAGAAGGTCTACCCTCTGTTCCAGCTGCACGCCCCGATAGCACATCCTACATGCGCGTATTCGTCAGGGCCCATGTGAGGCTAGACCTGACTAAGTCTCGACCATTAGCCTCATTATTTAAAATTTCCCTACATGTTTAACTCCTTGCATGCTTTCTTCACTAGTTTCTTCATGTGTCCATGTTTGTGTTTTTGCTTTAAGCCTTTCTGTAAGTATTTTTCACTTCGCCCTTCCTAACCTCCAGAGCCTTCCATGTTGTCTACCTCCCTCTAGTAGTCACATTAGAACGCTGAGGTGTGTCTGGGATTGGCCATGATAGCAAGTTGTTGGGGCATGTTTGGGAGGCATGTTCTAGGTGCGCTTGCATGTGGCACGTCACACATGCACGTTTCCCCTAGGGATCGAGCCCGACACAATTTAGCCTCTCCTCCCCACCACGCTTTCATCCCTTGCATTGTTTTTTGCTTCCAGTTTGATTACACTTTTGTTTTGACATGATGCTATCCTTCTAATCACCTTGTTTTAATTCTCATGCATCATCCATTAGCCACACATCAATCGACGTTCAAGTGCCCACATAACCATGCATGTGAGCGATAAGTCCAATACAGACCGACTCGTCGAGTGTGTGGGGGTGCCTAATACCTTCCCCACACGTAATAGGAGTCCTTATCCTTTCTTTGGCTCGCAATGACCCATGTGTCGTGTCCATTTGGCATGAGTCACTTTTATCTTGCATTTAGGTTTTGAGTTTTGATTTTCGATACGGTTTTCCTCGTCTTCCCCTTTTTTTAATAGACTAGGTGGTGACTCCATGTCTTGTCTTTATTTTTTTTTTGTCTCTTATCGATGTTTTCGAGTCGTTTTCCTCGGATTCACCTAATTTGCCGTGGCCTTACTTTCTCCATGCAGTTTTGATCGCATCAGAGTGCGGTTCCCCCCGCCAACATGGTCACAACCTCCACAAACTTGATCATGGCAGAATGATAAAACACTCCAAATTTCTTGGTCGGAAATGCATCTCCTAATGATATGGTCAGGATAATACTTAAAAAGATATGGATCATCCCAATGGAAGAACTTGACTTGAGACATGAACTTGTATCTATCTTGTTTGGTCGATTTTACTAGTCACTAGGAAGTTTACTATGTTAGCAAACCAAGGTTCAAATGATATTGCTAATAATTGTTTATCAAGAAAACCATTATTGATTAGAAGATCATTGGATGGTTCAAGATTTAAACGAGATAAATAGTCAACTATCACATTCTTGCAACCCTTTTTTCCCCTGATTTCAAGATCAAATTCTTGAAGTAGAAGGATATACCTAATCAGTCGGGCTTTTGCATCCTTCTTTGCTAAAAAGTGTTTCAATGCTGCATGGTCAGTGTAGATGATGATGTGAGATTGTAACATTTCGAACCTTGACTTTCCTACTTAATGATGATTAATAATAATTAATTAATGATTAAGTTATTTTTAGTAAAGGTTGCTATATATGGTGTGTGGTGACCCGTGGGAGTGCGAGACCAAGGATGGATCAACGCTAGATGCCACAGTGTTGCCGAAATCCCGATTCATAAGTTATTTCATGAATTATAGGTGTTTGGAATATTTCCTCCTTCCTTAGGGGACATTGCACAAAATTTGCGTTAAAAGTTTATTAAAATGTGTAGGATACAAAGGCTTCTCTAGAGGGGGTGAATAGAGAATCTCTATTTTTTGACTAGTTTTATATTAATATGCAAACTTAAAAAGATAGGAATTAATCACATACACATTCAAGCACAAATACTCAGAGAATTTATAGTGGTTCAGCCAACCCCGGCTTAGTCCACTCCTTAAGTGCCACACTTGAGACTTAACCCTTTTATTCAGTAACTAGAATATTACAAGCTACACATTTACCTTGCTTGTAGCCTTGAATCACAATTTCCTTCTCCTTCCCGGAGAATAACTTAAAACACTTGAAGGCAAGAATGACCTTTGAACACCTTGTGATCTCACTCTTGCTTATCTGAATGAAAGTTGAAGCTCTTTGTACTTGAAGTGAAGTATGGATGGAATTTTGACTCACTCACTTGAAGCACTAGAAGTATGATAGCTCAATGAAAATTCCATGGTTTGTGAGCTACATATGGACCTTAATTTATTGTGTTAGGTTTTTATCTAAGTGTGACTAACGACTAGTAAATCTTTTGTTTACTGACAAAAGATTCGGTATGCCGAAAATATTCGGTCGACCGAAATATGTAGCGGTTGGGATAATTCGGCATTCCGAAATATTTCGGTCTGCCGAAATTGCTATCAGTTTCCTTGGTCCTTGAATTTCGGTGTACCGCCTGATGTGCCGTTTTCTCCTGATTCGGTATACCGAAAATATTCGGTATGCCGTTTTGCTTGCAGCTTCATTTCCTCTTTGAATTTCGGTATGCCGTTTGATGTGCCGTTTTCTTCTGATTCGGTATACCAAAAATATTCGGTATGCCGTTTTACATGTGACTTACAAATCCTTTCTTCCTTTACATATCAATACATTTTTATATCTCAAGAATACAAATGTGTGATTATTACATCTCATATGAATGTTTTACAATGTAATACTTGAATTCTTCATATGACCTTATATAGTCACCTGTGTTTAATCACACTAAAATTGTTATCATCAAAATAAATATAAGATTTTTCAACAGTCTCCCCCTTTTTGATGATGACAAAACAAAAGCTCCCCCTACCAATAGGCATCTATGATTGAGTGATGTATATGAATTTAGAAATGAATTTTTAAGTATATCATGAAAAACAATCATATAATTTCAACAGATATGCATTCGAATATCTTAAGAGAAATAAAAATAAATTTTAAGGATTTAATGATTCACACACAATGATATGGTCTCCCCCTTTTTGTCATACTCAAAAAGATCCATAACAAACAATAAGAGAGATAAAAAGAGAACACAAGTTAAAGCTTGATTTTGAAAAAAATATCAAGACACAGGAGGCGAGTCTTTTTGAAAGAATTCTTGCATATCCGCATGATATTCCTCAAGTTGCTCCTGGTAGGCTTCTAACTTGGTGTGAGTGATTTTTGTGGATTCCTCAAGGCTAGTGAGAATGAGATCCATCTTTGCTTGGTTTTCTTCATGTTGTTGCTGTTGGCGAAGCTTGATATCATGAATTTGTTGTTGGAGTAAGTCAATCTTCTTGGTGATGGAGTCATCATCGTCCTCATCAGAGCTTTCGGAATCTCTTTCGATGTGCGGAGCAGAGGAGGTGGATGGAGGAATGCTTTTTGAAATTTTCGACCTTTCAAGAGCTTGTTCCATTTTTTCTATGGCCGATATACCTAAGGGTTTTGACTTGACAACCATCCTAGATTCATTATCGAACGGAACATCAAAGTATTCAAATAGATAGGTAAGTAGAGAGCCAAAAAAGAGCTTGGTTTTGACATGGGTCATGCAATGAATAATGACTCGGGCGCAATTGACTTGGATTTTCTTGGTGATGGCATAAATAGCCTTACACGTGAGTTCACTAAGTTCATCGAAGTGGCCTTTCTTTTGAACAACATTGGCCGCAATAATGTAGGCTATAAGGCGGGATTGTTTGGTTAACTGATTAATCTTGGTAGGTTTAAAAGTGCTCCTAGTGTTGAGGGAAATAGCCTTATTGATATCTAAGTAAGACCAATTTAAGTCATATATGGATAGTGTGATATCAACCCCAGACGAAGGAATTTTTAATAATTGACTTATGAGAACATCATCAAAGGTAATGTCTATGCCAACCAAATAGGATTGAATTAAATCATGAGAAATGGTCA
>JAMKQA010004592.1:0-15997 GCA_024699735.1 Posidonia australis | reverse complement strand
AATAGGCTTGGGGCTAGGTTTAATGGCTGATCACATCCAAAGCAACATAAGGATACTCATTTCCGGGTTACCTCAAAATCGGGGTGTCTACACCTATTAAAGTAGAAAAAGAAATTGACAAGCTTAGAAGTAGATTTCTATGGAACTCCTTTTCTCCAAATCAAAAAGGTTTACACTTAATCAAATGGGCAAACATATGCAGATCACAGAAACAGAAAGGTTGGGGGATTATCAACTTAAGAAAGTTTAATTTAACATTTAAAACTAAGCTGCTTTGGCAGTTACTATCTGACAATTACCATACGAAATGGAAAGATCTTGTTAAGGTCAGATACCTTCGTAAGGTTTGGCTAGGAGCTTTACTGAATTCTTCAGTTAGTAATTGCTCCCCCTTTTTGCAAAGCATAAAACAATGTTTTGTTACACTTAACTGTTTTACTACTTTCCAAGTTCAGAGTGGAAATAATACACTATTTTGGGAGAAAAAGTGGTGGAACGGGGACAAATTAAAATTACTACTTCCTGGGTTGTTCTCCGTAGCCAGATTTTAAAAAGCATCTGTAAAAAAAATAGTTGCTCTATACAGGACTGACTTTAATAAATTATTTGATCTATCTAAGATCTCCTCGGGTGATTTCATTACACTACAATCTCAATTAGATCTACTTGTTACTGTTCTGCAATCTTTGGTTCTATTACCTGGTGGAGATACCTTGATTTGGTTGCCATCCAAAGACAATGCATTTTCTGTTAATTCTTGCTACAACATTATAAATGATGGAGGTATTTGTTTTCCTTTATATTGTAGCATCTGGAAAAGCCGTGCACCATTAAAAATTAAACTGTTTTCTTGGCTGGCTCTTAATAACAAAAATTTGACTAAAGAAAACTTAGCCAAAAGAGAGTGGAATGGTCCTGAGTTGTGTGTTTTCTGCAATGCACATATAGAGAGCAATACCCATCAATTCATAAACTGTTCATTCATCTGTCACATTTGGAGATTTTTCTTATCTTTTGATTTGTATCCAGGTTATTTTAGTATTGCTGACTTATTCTATTCTATACCTCCACTTAGATTCAAGCTTAATAAGCAAGGTTGGGTTATCTTACTCCAAGCCATCCTCTGGTTGATTTGGAAGAAAAGAAACAACAGAATTTTTAGAAATATTTGCAAATCACACATTGTTATTCTTTCTAATGTCATTTCTCTAATGCACTATTGGATAAAAACTCTTGCAACAGGGTTCGAGAAAGAGGAACTTATCCAATCTACCTCTTCCATGACTAACGCTTTGATGGCGGAGCAAGTCCCAAATATCCCTTCTTCTTCTAAGGGTTCCTTTGAGGCTTTTCAGACACAAGATCTGAATCCTGACATTAACAATTCATGTGCAAAAGGAGATGGATATGATGGATAGGAGGACCTTCTTCCTAGAAGGCTTAGTTGCTCTGATTTTATTATTGCAGTCTCTATTTTGTGGTCATGTATGATTTGGGCACAGATATTGCCTTCGTCTTATCTGGAACTATTGGTTCCAAATTTTGTATATCTCTGGACATGACAAACTCTTGATGACTTGAATAGCCATGGTACTACTTATAATACAATCTACCGTTATCAAAAAAAAAACCTACTGTTGTTCGATGGGCACTTTTTCTACAAAACATGTTGGATCTAAATAAACTTTGGGAGCATAACAAATCCTTTGATTATTTTGATAAAATTAGTAGTTGATCAGAAACGAACAATGCACAATTTAGAATACATCTATAAAAATAAAAAAACTATGAATATAATTATACCATTTGTTAGCGGTAAATAATTTATAAAGTGTGTAACTTCAAATTTTTCTTACATAACTATTGATGATAAGTATCTCAATATTTGTTGTAGTTCCATAGAATGAGATATTGAAATATTCTTAAATAAGTTGCTAGAAAGCTTGAATGTTTTATTGAAAATTTTGAATTTATGAGTAGTCCCATGCAGACTTGCAATAACTATCTCCTTAAATAAGTTTTATCTAAATATTTAAAATGAAATAGTGATAGGGATATAAAATTAACACAAAGATCTTAGGTATTAAGAAAATAATAATTGTTTGTATAATTAAAAGCTTAAAATATTTTTGATCTTTGGTTTTTGAGAAAAAAAACCAAAATGAGTTTGTTTATAAAATGAAAAAGTTCTACGAAAGCCCAAGTAATTTATGTATGGAATCATGGTTCATTGCGCTATTATTTTTCTTGTGCAGTAGATCATAGTTAATTGTTTGATTAGATTCGCTTTTAGTAACAACACTTTAACTTCAATCGAGCCCATTAATCAACCAAGTCAATCAAAAGAGGCTTGAGTGGGACAGAGGTGTTTAGGGATGGACATGATTATAGGCTAAGAGTCCATTTGGTAGAACTTTGGGACAACTTTTGAGTATATAGTTTCTTTCTAAAAGTTATATTTGTCCAACAGTTCTACCAAATAACATTAGTTTTTTAGAAACATGTAGCTTTTGGAACAATAATCCTTTTACATTTCCAGAAGTTAGGTTATGACAGTTTCTTGTCAAAAGTTAACTTTACACTTGGATTCAAAAGCTGAAGCTCTACCAAACGAATTCTAAGAAAGAAGTAAGTCCTAGAAACCAATTCTCGTACATAGGATTGGAAGCCAACATTCAAATTTCAGACTCTAAAATCCAAATACTGGCTTCATAATTAAAGAACATAACTAACCATGCACGCGGCTTGGGAGCTTCCTATATGATTTTTTTTGTTCATAGAACTTCTGCGATGACACAACGAGCTACCTTGTCCTATGTTTAATTTAATTAGTGCAAAATAATTGCAAAACCACACGTTGCAAAGAAAAGCACAAGTGACAATGCATGCAAAGTAATTAAATATCTTAGAAAAGAGGTAGTATATTAATATGAGATAACTATCCTACCATCTTCATTGATCAAGTTAAACGAATTTACTAATTTAAATTTTTAATTTAAAACAAAAATCATGAGCACTTTGATTTGACTTGGTAAGGGACTATATATTATTATATATTTTTTAAATTTAACATGAATTTAATCACCAAAATATCTACTTTGCTAATGTACAATTGTAAACAATTGAATTAATGTATATTCACATGCCTTTCTCTCCTCTGAGTATAATTTAGATAGATAGCTAGACAGATAGATGGATGATTCGTTGTGATTGTAGATATTAAGATATGGACTGGACTCTGAACAAGAATTCTCGTACGCCTTAATGAGTTGGGCTTCTTCTTTTTAAGTACTGGGGCGTATACTGGAGTGGTCAGCCCATCTCTGCATATTGTGAATTTGTGATGCATACTTTGTGCATGTAGAGTGCAAGTTACTAAAGAGTAGTAACCATGTTCATGGCTGCTAACGAAGGAGAAGAATGTCATTGGCAAGAAGGAGGTCACGCCAAGCAAAACATGGCACGTCACTAAACAACAGAAATTCTCGGTTTTCAAAAGATGGGAAGCGTAAATAAGTGGGCCGCCTCGAATTCCAAGACTGATGGTATTCTAAAATAGCATTCGGTTTCGTTGCAGACAACATGATGCGCACGTACAGTGACTTGGTGTATTTTTTATTTCTTGATATTTACTAGATTGGACCGACGGCAAATCAAGAGGCAGAAGACAAAAAATTCTGCCGTACACGCACCTGTCTGCATTTATCTTTGATAATGTTGGTCTAGTTTTAAAATTAAGATCAAAATATACAACGTCTGTGGACATCTCACGTTCGTGGTACTTAAAATTTATTAAAACGAGAATTACACCCTTTATATCAAGTTACTGTGATATACAGTGTTGCAAATAGCTTGGGCCCGTGTAATATGATAATAACTAAATCCATGAGATCACATCATATATCAAGAAAAAGGTAAAATATTGGTAGATTGCGTGCTACCATTGATGATCGCAAGACAACACCGGACCTCATGAAACTCGTGCATGTAGTGGTCTTTTTCTAGTCTTGCCATTTGAGCAGATTGAAATCTTATTGTAATGTTTGAATAATTTGTTTGTGAACATTTTAAGCACGGAAAAGATGAAGCTCTACTCGAACCCCTCTCGTGCAGTTAAAAAATGTGGCATTGTTGTATTTCATGGGATCAGGTGTAGTCATGTTTGTGTTCCATTCAGGAGAGAAGTTTTGCATTCATATCTTCGTCACTACTGCCACAGTCATAATTTGTCTTACTTGAATCACATAGATTCCGTTTAGAATTGTTTTTGGATAACTTTTTGATGATTACTTTTTAATAAATCATAAAAAATCATAGAAATAGTTTTAAATAAGGTCTAATTCTTCCACTTCTTACAAAGAAACTACACGTAAATTTATGATTTTCTGATAGAAGCTAGATAATAAGGTATGTAATTACACTACTAGCTTTATTATTTTTTATAAATTACTTAAAAAGGAAGAAAGGAAGAGGAGGATTTGTAAAGAGTAAATTTGTATTTTAACTTCTAACAGAATCTAATTTTTACTAACGGACCTTTATTTGCCAAATAAGATTTCTGAAGGTAATCTAGAATCTAGCTTCTACAAAAATTTCCAAAACTCAGTTTCTAGAAAAAAAAAACTTAAAATCTCACTTCTACATTTAGAAAGTTCCAAATAGGATCATAGTACCCGTTTTCTAAATCCATTGTTTGCTAATAGTCAGCTACCAGTTTTATTCAAGGATGTGTTTGGCAGGACTTATGGAAATAACTAGCTTTTAGCTCATTTGTTTAAAATCAACTTTTGACATTTTTTATAAAAGCCAGCTTCTATGGAAAATGAGGGATGATGACTCATTCTCTCTCTCTCTCTCTCTCTCCACCCTCCCTCCCTCAACCAAATGCTCCAACACACTCTTCCCCTCTATTCTACCCTCTCCCCTCCACCTACTTGCTCTCTCTCTCACCCCTCCTTCCACCAAACATCCTCTCTCTTACCTCCAATGCCTCCAATTTGTCCTTCCCAGTCCCCCTACACACCATCTCTCTCTCTCTTGCCTCCAACGCCTTTGACCTACCCTCCCCCTACACGCTCTCTCTCACCCCTCTTTCTATCGAATGTCCTCTCTCTCTCTCTCTCTCTCTCTCTCTCTCTCTTGCCTCTAATCTGTCCTTCTCCTCTCTCGCCTAGCCTCTCCTTCCATAAGGCAACGACAAGAACATCTAGCAATGACGACAGCAAAAAGCTTTTGTTATCGAGTAACATTCAACAGCGATAGCACAAATGTCATAATCGAAGCACCATCAACATCCCCATCCCCTCTCAACGAGTCCTACCAACCATAACACTATCGAATCCGTCATTTGTCACTTAATCAACAACAAGGTTCAACGACGACTAATGAGGTAACCTAGTAAAATTTAAATTTGAACCTTTAGTGCAAATTAGAGTTTGTTCATTGCGTTTGTACTAGTTGCAATGTCAGCTAACAATTTTTCTTACCATTACTACAAGAATGTAGGATACCATTACTTTTTTTTGGGAAGAAGGATTGTCTCGAACAGGAATGTAGTTTTTCTTACTTGTTAATTAATTAGTAAATGTAGTTTAATTTTAGTGATGCTATCATTTTGTATACCTCATGATTTCAATATTTAAATAACTATTAATTCATTTCTTTGTGATATTGTTTTGCAATGAAAACTAGAAGAAGGTCATATTGATATATTACCCTTCATATCAACTATTACCATATTGTTGTTGTGGAGAATTGGTAAGGCAACTCATGTCAAAGACATCTCAAAATCCTAATCGCTGGTTTTACAATTGTATAAGTAAATACATTATCACTTATGAAGTTAACATTGTTATGAAGTAATACATTCCATCTTATAAGTCTATTATTGTAATGCAAAAAGAGGAACAATTGTAGATTCTTCAAATGGAACGATGAAGAAGAACAATTTCAAATAGAAGTCAAATTCGAAGATAAAGAAGAATCTATTGTAGAAATTGAAATAGAAAAGAAAGTTGTAGATGTTGATGATTACGATTGAAGGTCTAATGAATTGTAGAAGCTAGCTTTTGACAGGACTTATGGGAAAAGCTAGCTTTTGACATGTTTGCTATGGTATGAATTGTAGAAGCCAACTTCTATAGAAAATAGTAGAAGCTTGTTTACCAAATAAGGATCTAATGTGGATTCTAGTTTATGGATGTGTGTTAAAAGATGAAAATAACCTTAGATGTACAAGTTAAAATTAGAACATTTTTTCCAATCCCGTCTTCTCTAGATCCTCCACCGTGTTGCAGAGTGTGACCATGCCAACCCGGGGGATCGGCGCGGAGTCGCGCCAGAGGGAGGAGATCACAGCCATACCAAGATGGTGGAGGCACAAAATAGGATAAAAGAAAAAGAAAAGGAATCGCCACCTTGTCTTTTAAGGGAACGATGAGGAAAATCGTAAAAGATCGAATGCATGAGATGCCAATGTGAAGGCTAGATGTCTGCTAACCAAAAGATGGGTAAGGATTCCTATTACGTACGAGAAAGGTGTTAGGCACCCTCGTACGCCCGAGAAACTCGGTCTTTCTAGTCTAAATCGCTTAAAGGTTGGATGAATGTTTGCTAAGCCTAGACCATGCCCTAAACATGCTAACATGTATGCCATGACAAAATCAGATGAATGTGCAAGATGATGCGTGAAAACTATGAAGAGATCCACATGAAATGATGAAAACGCAAAGTTTGACACAATAAAGAAAAATACATGAAATGACAACGTTTTCGGACAGAATGCTCGGGAAAACCATACTAATGCCAAAAAGATAAAAAGTGGGATCAACCCAAGTCCTCAGAAACATAAAAAAGGTTGTGAAAATCAAAAGGGAGAAATAGTCCGCAAATGGGCCATGTGGCCCTTTCAGTCAGTTTGTGTATGCCCTCGGGCGATGAAATCCAAATCAAATCGAAAAAGTCCGAAATGTAGGTTTAAAGCAAATCAAATTGAATATCGAAGGAGAAATTCTGAAAGCAAAGCGAAGAAAGAAATCTCCGAAAGAAAGGCATGAGATGCAGGCTCGTTAAAAGGAGGGACGGATGCGTAAATGTGATGAAAACTATATGTGATGGATGAGTAAGTGCCTAAATGCATAAAAAGTGCTAAAGGATGATTTGGACAAGGATTATACAAGACTGGGCGGAAAAACTAATATGCAGGTGCATGAATTGGTGGCATAAGGGCAATTTGGTCATTTGGATGGCTAGATGTAATAAATGCATGCATGGGGGATGCATGATCTAAGTCATGTCAAAATGGGTGACAAAAGTCTAGTAGATGTTATTTGCATGAAAACATGAAGGAAAAAACAATAACATGATGTAAACATAATAAAAGACAAATATGGGGACTAAAACGCAAAATTCACAAAAAGAGTGACAATCTGGATGGAAACTATATTCATGGCTTCTATTCTAACATGCAGATGATGGATCCAATGTCAATGTGGCACTGTGATGTGAAAATTACACTTGGATAATTTCTTGAAAATTCAAGATCTAAAGTGCAAAATTCACACATAAGTGCGAATGTGGATAAAATGTGAGACTAAAGATCAATTCGCAGTGAAAACATGATTTCTAAATGTACTCTAGGATTAAATGCAAAATGTGAAATGCAATGAGTAGAAAATATCTAAAATGTGCAAGAAAACATTTAAAACCCTAAATGATGTATTTAGAAATGACCTAAGGGCCTATATGCAAATTGTATGCGCTTAGGAATGATTTGATGTGCCAGGGGTTTATATGAAAAATTTTAGGACCTGAATGTGATAAAAATTGGACTTTTGTACTGGTTAGTGTAATTATAGGATTTGTTAGGGCTCAAGATGCAAAATTCACAGTGAAAACTCATTTTTTAATGTTTCAAGGGTTAAATGCAAATATTCAGGACTTAAATGTAAAGAAAATTCAATTTTTATGATGGCCAATGTGATTTTTAAATCTTTTAGGGTTCAGAATGCAATTTCATGGGGAAAACTCATTTTAAAATGTTTCAGGGGTTAATTGCAAATATTCAGGACTTAATTATAAAGAAAATATGGATGTAGGGGTTAAAATGTGATAAAACAAGCATGAACGCATTGATAATGAACAATCTAATTATGCAGGGAATCATGTGCAAATTTCATAGTGAAAATAAAAGAAAAAAATATTTTAAAACTAAAGGGGCTAACATATAAAAAAAAGAGGACTTAATCTAATGAAAAGGACCTACTTGTAATAAAACCTAAAACTAAAGGGCCAGGGCCCAAATAATTTTTATTCGAAGATCACCAGAGGATCAACAACGTTCTCCCTCCAGCGATCACTCCAACGACGAAGCAGTGGCGACCCAGCGGCGAGGGATGGTGAGTGGTAGTCCCGAAGGCTGGAGTGGGGCACGGTAGAAGTCCCTAATGTGTCGGAAGTGGTTGGGGTGGCCTGAGCCTCTCCCCCCACCTCGCGCTCCAATGAGGCTCTCTGATCAGTAACGGGGAAGACGATGGCGCGGCGCAGCAGCACTCCTGGGACTGGAACAGCGTGGGGACACCTGGAGGACTTCTGGAGCGGTGCAAGGAAACTTCCAGAGGCTTCGTCAAGGGCTGGGGTGGCCCGAGGCTCTTCCCCCATCCCGTGCGTCGACGGTGGTGGATGCGATGGATTGTCGGGGCACCCCGACGGTCCTAACGGCGATGGAGCAGCGTGGATGGCTTCACGGGGAGGTGGAGAAGCTTCCTGGAGCGACGATGCGGAGCAGGAGTGCTTGGCGTGCTCCAACGCTTCTCGTCGACGATCGACAGTGGTAGCGGGGCTAGCGTCAGCGGCGGAAGTCTTCAGGAGTGGAGGGAGACTAGAGAGAAGGTGGAGAGATGAAGAAGAGGGAGGAGAAGGCCCCTAAGGGCCTCGCCCGAGGCCAAGCAGCCTGAAACCTCGCTGGTGGGACGGCGGGCAGTTACACCGCCATGGTCAAATTCAAAGGGGGGGGGGGGGTGCTAACGCGATTCTACAGGCCTATTGAATCGAAAAATAGGAGGGGAGAGTGGTTACCTGTTGTGCGGGATGTCCCCTCCAGCGTGACGGGTCAACGGTGGCGTCTGAAAATAGCTCCAGCGATGTTTGGCTGAGGGCTCTGGGAGGCAAAAAAGGGTTGGGATCGCTCTCTTGGTCAGTTGGGTCTCGAGAGGGAATGCTTTTGCGCATTAGAGGGGAGGCTTCCGATGGATCGTCCACTGTCGACGGTGAGGAGCTTTTAAGCTCCGATAGGACCCTCCACCGTGAATCCTCCTCACAAGGGGCCAGCGTTGTAGGATTGAGCACATGGTGGAGGAGGCAAGTCCGGAGATCACGGAATCAAGGATCGGGCACTGGAGAATCAGGGATTGGCTGCAGGGATCACCACCGGAAAAATCAGGTCACCGGCGGTGAAGGCTCGTTGGAATTATTTTTGGGTTTTGTATAGTTTTTTGGTTTATGGATTAAATGGGTTATTGGGCTGCAAATGGGCTTAGGGTTTTGGTTTTTCTTTTGGAATTTTTAGGATTTTTTTGGATTATGATTTTAAGTTTTAAATTAGGTTTTGTGATTAAATTTGATTTTTTAATTTTGGGATTTAGGGTTTAATTAATTGGTTTTGAATTAGGGTTTTAATTATTTTAGGTTTTTGTTTTATTTTACTTTTGGGATTTTCATGGATTTTAGGGTTTTTGATTTTAAGTAATTAAATTAAGGTTTTGAATTTTAATTCAGGCTTTTTTTTTATGTTTTATGATTTTAATTAAATTTATGGTTAAGGTTTAATTAATTGGTTTTAAATTAGGGTTTTAATTATTTTAAGTTTTATTTTATTTTTGTTTTGTGATTTTCATGGATTTTAGGATTTTTGATTTTAAGTTTTTAATTGGGTTTTTGTGATTTAAATTTGATTTTTAATTTTGGGACTTAGGTTTTAATTAATCGGTTTTAAATTAGGATTTATTGGTTTATTTAGGGTTTTGGATTTCAATTAATTAAGGTTTTCAATAGATTTTGACTTTAATTAGGTTTTTCACTTAATTACTTGGATTTTAAATGGATTTAAGTGGATTTTATTTCATTTTAACTTGAATTAGGGTTTTTGTTTCATTAATTAGATTTTAAGTGTTTTAAATTTGATTTTATCTTGAATTGGGGCTTTTACTTGATTAATTTGGATTTTAAGTGATTTAATTTAATTTTGTCTTGAATTAGGGCTTTTACTTGATTAATTTGGATTTTAAGTGATTTAATTTAATTTTGTCTTGAATTAGGGCTTTTACTTGATTAATTTTAAGTTTTAAATGTTTTAAGTGTGTTTAGTTTGATTTTAATTTTAATTAGGTCAAGAGTGGACTAATGTGGGCTCGAATGGGCTTGTGTGGGTTTGAGTAGGCTTGTGTGGGCCTAAGTGAGCTAGGGTTTCGGTGGTTGCAACCAGAGCATCATCTACAAGATCCTGCTGCCAAGTGACTTCACAAATCGGGGTGTCTACACAGAGCATCCCATTTGAGCTGAGGACCAATGTGATCTACTCCCAGTGCTAAAGGCACCACAGGTGGAGAAGCTGCTGTGGAAGACGTCATGCTACTTCGCGACGTTGACGCTCCACTCAAACATGACGTCAGCGACGATGTAGAGAGGTGGGCGACCATCTTGGGTGGTGATGTGGGAGATGAGGCTATTGAAGTGGGGGCAAAGGGAGTATGAGGCATGGAAGAGGTGGGTGATGAGTGAGTATGGGAGGGAGTCGATGTTCTCGACGGCAAGAGGGAGGCCGTGGGCAAAGACGATGTCGTCGATGAGGGCGTGGAGAGAGCTCATGAGACCGTAGTGGGGAACTAGAGGGGCAGGGCATGACTTGGGAAGAATGTGCAGTGGAGGAGATAGAGCTTTATTGTGCAGAGGAAGTCCTGGTCTAGCGATGGTGGTGGTTGTTCCGCCATTGATGGGGTTGGGCCATTGACGGAGGAATAAGACTTTAGTGGTAGATTTGTAAATATGAAGAGGTTTTTAAAGTAATAATCAAATTTATTTAAGAGCAAATGAGGAAAAAAAATCAAAAACAACTTCTATCTAGAAGCTACTTTATCTAGCTTCTAGAATTGTAGAAGAACTACTGTTACAGTAGTTGGGTGATTTTGAGAAGCATATTGCTTCTTGAATTTGCTTGGTGGAACTTTTGGACCTTTTTAGCTTTTGTGAGAAGCTACATACTTAGAAGCTAGAGAAAAGCTCTACCAAACGGGGTCTTAGAGCTACTAGAAAAGCTTCAACTTCTATAGTTCAATGACTCATTCAATGATGAATATGACTATGAAATTTTGGATCACTTGAAATTGTTATATTATAATAGAGAAGTTTACTTTATACTTTAAAGTGAATTGTAATAGAGAAGTTAACTTTATACATTAAGGTGAATTATAATAGACTTATGTATTAATTCTATGAAGTTACGCAAAAGGGACTATTATTCTATACTTTAAGGTGACTATTATTCTCGAAGCTAGAATTGCAACAACAAACATGAGCCATGAGCCATGAAACAGCAAACATGAAACATACACTGTTAACTTTTGTTTAACAGCTTTTGATCAATTTAACAAACAAATTCTACATTATTTTGACAAATGCATATTGCATTTGTACTTATTCTCTTATAGTTCTCCTAAACTTGTTGTAATAGTATGTAATAGTATTTGTTGAAGTTCTATTGCTTAGGATAGTAGGTAATGGTAAGCATGAGTATTGTATACATTTAGTTAATCAACGATAAATTCCATTGATGTTTTATCCATTGATGTTCTAATTTAAAATTTTGACGTTTCATGTTACTATTTCCTGCTTGTCTTTGTTATGGGACGTAGGCATGTAGAATCATCTAGCTAGGGGTCTTTGCAATCTTTGACTAGAGAGTTATCCATAATATGCTCATGAAGCCAGGACTCAACAAGTCTATGAATGTGCACAACTTGGTTTTTATTCAGCCTGTAGTAGAATTGTAGCATAATCAACCAGAATTGGTAAACCAAATTTTCTGGGAAGAGTGATATCACAAAAGACAATAAAGCAGGAAGTTGTAGCAGCTGTAGGAGATTTCATGGAAGAGTGATATCTCAAAGTGGACTTCCTTACAATTAATTACATGAATGATAAGGGGTTTGTTCTCTATTCAATCATAAAACTTATTGTGTGTCAAACATGACCAAGAACTGATAACAAAATTAGACTAGAAGTGATTAACAATGCAACTTCATTCTCATATGTTACCATTCACAATTGATGAATATGAACCTACACATATAAATAAATGATTCACAAATGACTATAAATCTGTAGGTGATTCACAGATGACTATAAATCTACAGGTGAATATGAACCTGTTGACATCTATAAATGATTTTAGCAACCATTATTCCTAGCAAATTCTTTTGCTAACCATCATAGGTGATTCACAGATATAATCATCTGAAAAGATGTCCAAAATTGAGACAAAAATTCATAGATATATCTGTGGCCCACTACTAGAAATTCTATATTTTACGAGGACCTTTAGTGAGGAAATGTTCTCGTAGAATTTTAACGAGGATAAATGACAATGACATAGTAAGGAAATGTCCTTAAAATATTCAGGCGAGGTTATAGCGAGGACATATCCTTGTTATGTTCTCACTATATATTTTGCAAGGACTTAGCAAGGAAATGTTCTTATTTAGTGTTCTCACTAATTCAGATCTAAAATATCTAGTAGTGTAACACCCCAGTGCTACACAACAATACAAGAACTACCCAAGAGCAGCTAAAAGAATCCAAATAACAGAATTAAATAAATAGAGCTAATCACTTAGACCTGTGTGTGGCAAAAGTAACTCGAAAAGAGGCACCAGACTAGACTGCTCCTACTCCTGAGCACCTGAAACAAAAGGGGACAAGGAAAACACGCGTGAGTGACAGGAATGTCACCTAGTACGTGCCCGAAAACAGCGATAAAACCCTCGAAAACAATAGCTAGAAAACTACCACCACCAAAACCACACATTCGATTAGAAAGACTTTGAAAACAATGCCATTTCACACTTTCTTTTCTCTTTCTTTCAAAACCTCAGGTTTATTGATAAACCTTTATACTCAACACAAGAGAAATAAATCATTTCATCTAGTTTCCTAACCCAAAACATCATTTAAAACCATTAGCACAACTTATCACAAATTCAGGCTAGGAACTAGTCCAACACACAAATCCACCCTTTTTCATTCCAAAACTGGTCGCATCACCCTGGCCACAAGCGATCGACCTGGCCACAAGCAGCTGGAGAGGATTCCATGTCACCACACCCACACTGTAGTGCCACGGTGAACCACCTCGCATTGGAGTTCAACTGCCCCGACCGCAGCCTCAAAATGTACCCTCACTGGTACAAGCACGGAGTGCATCCTCGGGACGCCCTGGTGCCCAAGCACTTGGGGACTCTAACCCCAGACCCGTCCAGCACCGGTACTGAGGGTAGTCCGGGTCTCCTGTACCCTGGGTCCTACAGTACCACCACAGTCTTGAGGCTCCTACCCCGGACCGCAAACTCGGCAACCACAACCAAGGACACGTCCCCGACATCTCTAGAGGTCTCACTACCTCGTCGGCAAGTCCTGGTTTCATTGTGGTTCCTACAATTCCATTATTCTCTTCTAAAACCATATGCAATTTCTCTTTTCAAAACATTTGTCAAAACCATTTTCCATTCACAAAACTTTGTGTAAATCACACGCATTATGCATCACATCATCATCTATGGTTTTAAGCCCACACATTCATTCATGGTCATTATACCACGCAATCACCCCTCACATGGGTCCACTTTCATACACATAAGCCATGTTTCATAATTCATGGAAAACATTATTAAAAACAACAAATTTACATGCATCATCTCACAAGTCATTTCCATGCATTTCATACATTTATCATGTATTTATCCATATTTATCAATATTTTCTAAACATTTTTCAATATTGCCCTGGGTCCTGATTCAGCATACCGAATTGGGTCCCGGTCGATCGAAATTCCCTGATTCGGTCGACCGAAATGTTTCGGCATTCCGAATCCTCTATCAGTTTATCAGTCCCTTGCCAGAACGGTCGATCGAAATCATCTAGTCGTCCGGAACCCCCTAATTCGGTCCATTGAATCTCCTCCGATCGTCTGAATCAGTGGTCCAGGGAACCACCTGGGAGCATTTCGGCATACCGAACCCAATTCGGCATACCATTTTTCTGCGATTGCAGAAAACTCCCCGACCTCCGTCGTCACTTCTCCCCAAAGTGGGAGTAAGGAGCGGACCCCTCTAAAACACCACAAAAATTACAAGTAAAACATGGGGTGTAGACCTCCAAGTCTACTTCAAAACCCCTCAATCAAAACATGAATCCATTAAGTATGTTGTTCTATGGAAATTCACAAAGGCATAAGACTCATATGACATCCCTATAGCATGCATCAAGAATACCCATGAAAATCTCACAAAACACCCATGAATCAACATGATATCAACATAACCACATTATTCATCTCATTCCCAACAATTTTCCGATTTTTGCATGATTTCTACATCATTATTCATGATTTAACCCTAATCCTCAACATGCCCTAACTGGAAAAGGAAGGAGGAGGGGAGACGCGTACTTGGCTCCGGCGAGCCTCGCGTGCCCTCAAGCTCTAGCGGTGCACGACACCAGCCTTCCCCCTGCACTCGTGCGATCTCCTCCGGTGCGCAACTCCTCTGCAGCCACCACACTCCCTCTCGCCCTCTCTCTGGTTTCTCCGCTCCTCCCCCATGCCGCATGCCTCCCTTTAAAGCCACTTCCGCCTGCCGTCCCCGCGGGTTCCACCGGCCTCCTGCCAGCCTCCCTATCGCCGACGGGACGGGATGGGCAACCCTCCCACCAAGCCTCGCGTGTAGGGGAAACTAGGTCACGGGGTGTGGTCACGGGAAGAAGAGGCACAAGGCACATGGGGTTGGTCTCTTTGACCAGGTCCACCCTCAAGTCCAAGTGGGTTTTACCCCAAACACGGGTCCCAGTTACAAAACAGACCCACAAACCAAAGAAGTCACACCACAAAGGAGAAACTAGGGGCACAAAACACAGGGAGAGACCACAGTCAACAAACACAACCTGGATTTGCTATTAATAAACCACATACAAATAATTACAAGAAATTCCATGGTTTATATTAAATGGAAAACCAGGCACAGATGTAACATCATACCCCCCTCAAAAGAATTTCGTCCTCGAAATTCACTGATCAAATGAATGGGGGTACTGGGATAGCATGTCCACCTCCCGCTCCTAAGTAGCTTCCTCAACACCATGATGCTGCCATTGGACTAGCACAAGAGGAATCACCTTGTTCCTGAGGATCTGCTCCTTCCTATCAAGGATCCGCACAACGTCCTTCACCATGGTCAAATCTTCTTGCAGCCCATCTGGGTGAACTGGAATCACTTGAGATGCAGCGGCCAAACACTTCCTCAACATCGAGACGTGGAACACTCTGTGCATGCCCGAGAACTCTAGAGGCAAGTCCAACTGATAGGCAACTTCCCCGACCATCTTGACAATCCTGTAGGGTCCAATGTAACGAGGGCTCAACTTTCCCCACCTCCCAAATCTAAATATGCCTTTTGTTGGTGATACCTTGAGGAAAATGAAGTCTCTAAGCTCGAATTCCAGAAGTCTATGCCTCCGATCAGCATAACTCTTCTGTCTGCTTTGTGCAGCCGCCAGTCTCTTCCTGATCAGGTCCACTTTCTCTGCATACTGTTGCACAATCTCTGGGCCCACAAGCTGCCTCTCGCCTACTTCATCCCAACAGGTAGGTGTTCTACAGGGTCGGCCATACAACGCCTCATACGGTGCCATACCTATGCTGGAATGGTAGCTGTTGTTGTAGGCGAACTCGATC
>JAMKQA010004591.1:0-16357 GCA_024699735.1 Posidonia australis | reverse complement strand
TTAATTTAATTAGGTTTTTTGGATTTTAATTAGGTTTTCCTTGAAATTAAATGGATTAAAGTGGTTTAAAAATGGATTTTATTTGGTTTTGACTTTAAGTAGGGTTTTCACTTGATTAATTTGGATTTTAAATGTTTTTAAGTGGATTTTGTTTGATTTTGGTTTTAAATTAGTGTTTTACTTAATTAATTAAGGTTTTAAGTGGATTTAGGTGAATTTTGTTTACTTTTGGGTTTAATTAGTAATTTTACTTGATGAATTAGGGTTTTAAGTGTTTTTAGGTTGATTTAAGTGGCTTTTGTTTAATTTTGGTTTTAATTAGTGGTTTTGACTTGAATTAAGTTAGAGTGGGTTTGTGTGGACCTAATGGGCTTGTGTGGGCCCAAGTTGGCCTGTGTGGACCTATGTGGGCCTGTGTGGACCTAAGTGGGCTTGTGTGGACCTAATGAGCTTGTGTGGGGGTAAGTGGGTCTGTCTGGGCGTAATGGGCTTGTGTGGACCTAATGAGCCTGTGTAGGCCTAAGTGGGCTTAGGGTTCTGATGGAGTTAGGGTTTAGGAGTGATGGTTGCAACCAGAGCATTTTCCAGAGGAGCCTGCCGCCAAGTGACTGCGAAATTGGGTTGTCTACAGGTGCCCTTGAATGCACAAGCATCAAGTCATCACATCAACCTTGGACCGTATGATCAAGTTCTGCTATGGCGACGACATTGTTGTTGTCATGGTAGAAAACTTTGAGAAGGACGAGGTTGACGCGGTCTCTTCGGTTGATCTTCAGACTGTCCACTTTGATCCCAACCGTCAGATGTACTTTACTGTGTTAATCGTTTCAAATCGGTCAATTTTGTTCGGGAATTCGAGCGTGTTAGCTTCTTGTCTGTTCATAGCCACCCTTAGTTGATGGTTGAGAACCTTTCTCATCGATGGGGATACGAAAAGGGAGCACCGCTTGAACGATATGGTCAAGGGATCATGGAGCCCGTCGAGGCAGAGGAAAGAAGAGATCGCGAAGGACTTGGATACCAGGGATCGCAGGGAGGCATGAGCAAGCACTGAAGGTTGCTTGTCCCTTGGGATTTGACTAACTTTGTTAATGTAGGTGTGATAGACCCGAACAGGAACCCGTCCCCAGTCATTGTAGTGCATCAACAGTAGAGTCCAGCAGAAGACATCGAGTGGGTTTGCATTGAGGATTATTACATGGATGAAGATACTTTAAGCGCGGTTGAGCCAGACCCCTCAGGCAGAACAGAGCAGCAACAGGCAGCAGCCCCAGCATCCCCGTATCTAACTTTGCTACCCCCAACAGCAGCAGCAGCATCACAGTCAACCACAGCAACAACACAATCATAGTCAGTCACAGTCGCAGCAACAGCACAGTCACAGCCAGTTTCAGTCACAGCAGCAGTAGCATCACAGTCAGCCATAGCAACAGCACAGTCACAGTCGTAGCAACAGCATAGTCACAACCAGTTTCAGTCACAGTAATAGCAGCATCACAATCAGCCACAGCAACAGCACAGTCACAGCCAGTTTCAGTCACAGCAACAGCACAGCCACAACCAGTTTCAGTCACAGCCAGTTCCAGCCACAGTAGCAGCACCACCAGTAGAGTTGCCAGAAGCAGTAGTAGCCTAGATGTAGCAATTTAGCAGCAGTAGTATCCCAACCCTTCCTGTTCCCAGGTCTTTGATGCAGTCGGAGTCATGCACCTACTATGTCGACTTCGCCTTGGACATGGAGGAGGGTGTGGCCATCGTGACCCGCGTAGACGCAATGCTAAATGACCTGGAAGTGCTATTCCAGGAGCAACTGGTAGTCTTGGCGGAAGACGCAGTCAAAGAAGACAAGAATAGGAAGGGGAAAGTAGTTGCATCAAAGTCGGAACTCACCCCACCCCAGAATCACTGGGGTCCTCAAGCAATCATGGTTGTGGAGGAGGGCAGAGCAATCAAGACTAGACCAAAAGAGATGATCTTCGAGCAGCCGAGAGGCGGGTCTCGGTGGTATTTGCAGCACAAGCCTCGCCTTCAGATAACCGAGGGGCAAATAAAAAAAGGCCTTGAGGTAGGCTCCATGGAGCAACCCCCAGAGCGGTCACCAGCAAGACGATCGTCGGGGGGTTATTGTAAATAGTACGAAAAACACAAAAAAAATCAGAAAAAATACAAAAAACCAGAAATATTAGAACTATTGTAGAGGAGGGAGAAGAACAGGCCAGCACCGCAGTAGAGTAGAAAAGCGTAGGATCGAAGTCCGTGTAGTGTAGCTACAAGAATACCAGAGTCAGCTTGACCCCCCTCAAGCGTAGGTAGGGATAGGAGGTGGAGCAGATCCTCTTATTTGATGTCATCGACTTAGTATTCCAAGAATAGGTGTTATCAGAACTGATAGCATACGGGGAGGACGACGACGTAGGCGTCGATGATTCATAAGATGCGTCGGAATTCCATCCTCACGACAACGATCTAGAAGGACCAAATTTGCAGGTCGAAAAGGACATGGAGGTGGTAAACATCGGCACGCCAGGTGACGTTAAGGAGGTCTGCATCAGTTCCAGATTGTTACCACAGGCAAGGATAGATTTTATAGCTTTTCTAAAGGAGTATAGTGATGTTTTCGCCTGGAGTTATGATAATATGGTCGGACTAGATGTCGAGATAGTAGTGCACACTCTACCGTTGAAGCTGGACGCCAAGCTTGTCAAGCAGAAACTCAAAAGATGGCGATTGCAGTGGCTTCTCAAATTAAAAGAGAAAATCATGAAGCAACACCAAGTCAAATTCCTAAAGGTCGTCCTTTACCCAGAATGGCTAGCCAATGTAGTTCCAATGCTGAAAAAGGACGGATGGGTTCGCATGTGCATTGACTATAGGGACCTTAACAAAGCGAGCCCGAAAGATGATTTCCCACTACTTTACATCGATGTACTAGTGGAAAACACCGCGGGGCACAAAAAGTTATCATTTATGGATATCTTTTCAGGCTACAATCAGATCAAAATTGATGAAGAGGATATAAAGAAGATATCAATCATCACCCCTTGGGGGGTCTTTTGCTTCAGGGTGGTGCCGTTTGGACTCAAGAACGCCGACGCTACATACCAAAGAGCAATGACAGCACTTTTTCATGACCTCATGCACCAAGACATCGAGGTGTACATAGATGATATGATTGCCAAATCCAAAGAGTTCGACGACCATCTCACCTGCTTGAGAAAGCTGTTTAACCATTTGCGAAGGCTTAAGCTCCGGCTGAATCCCAGCAAATGTGTGTTTACCGTGACATCAGGAAAGCTCTTGGGATATATAGACAGCCAAAGGGGAATTGAGGTTAACCCTAATAAAGCTAGAGCCATCATCGATACGCCACCTCTGGCCACAGAGAAGGAGGTCTGAGGTTTGATCGGGTGCCTACAGTATATCAGCCGATTCATTGCCAACTCACTCCCATATATGAGCCAATCTTCAAGCTCCTAAGGAGAAATGCTCAGATCACCTGGAGTGCAGAGTGCCAAATCGCCTTTGATAAGATCAAACATCTGCTAGCCAAGCCACCAATCCTAGTCCCTCCAATACTGGGACGACTACTCCTTCTCTATTTGTCAGTTACACAGTACTCCATGGGTGCCGTATTGGGTCAGCATGATGAGACAGGCCGTATGGAAAGGGCGGTGTACTACTTGAGTAAGAAGTTCAATGATTGTGAAGCTAGGTATACCACCATCGAAAAAGTTTGCTTATCCTTGGTCTAGGCCACCCAACGCTTGCGGCACTACATGATGGTGTATCCAGTTTTATTGTTGTGCCGGCATGATCCGATGAAGTACTTACCCCAGAAACCAGCATTGGTGGGCAGATGCGTCAAGTGGCAGGTTTTGTTATCTCAGTATGACATCACCTTTGTGACGCAAAAATCAGTGAAGGGACAAGCCCTAAAGGATCACTTAGATAACTTGCCTTTGCCGGAATATCAGCCCTTGTAGACCCAATTTCCCGACGAAACCATATTATTCGCCATGGATGATTTGGGACTTGAGGAGTCAGATGACCAGAAGCGGTGGCGCATCTACTTTGACGGGTCAGTAAATAAGAGAGGCAAGGGTATCGAGGCAGAATATGAAGCATGCATCCTTAGCCTGCAGGCTGTTGCATTAGAGCACAGTGTACAGGAGCTACAAGTCCACGACGACGTTTTCCTGATCATATCCCAAGTGAATGGGAGTTGGAAGACAAAGGACCCGAAGCTGGTGCTATACCATTCATATCTCCTGAAGCTTATGACAAAATTTGAGGACATTTCCTTCTCCTTCATGAACAAAGCCAGGAACGCATATGCAGACACGTTGGCAACTTTGGTGTTGTGGTTGTCCATACCAGACGATCACGTGGTGGACGTATCGGTGACCTGAGTGGATTACCCTGTGTACTGTATGAGCATCGAAGAGGCCAATCCACTCAAAGAGCTTCCCTGGTACCACGACATCAAGGTTTTCTTGCAAACTGGGAACCTCCCACCTGATACCCCTGCCACTAACAGGAAGACCATGCAACAACTTGCGTCGAAGTATGTCCTTGGAAGTGGCCGTTTGTACAAATGGTCCTACAACCAGATGTTGTTGAGGTGCGTAGACTGAAAGGAGGCCGATACCCTGATGCTACAGATCCATGCCGGAGTGTGCGGCCCACATATGAATGGGATATTGTTGACCAAGAAGATCATGTTGCAAGGCTACTATTGGTCGACCATGGAAGTGGATTGCTATCAGTTCATCCGAAGGTGCCACAACTGCCAAGTCCACAACAACCTAATCCACGCTCCCCCTCATCAACTGCATAATATGTCTGCGCCTTGGCCCTTCTCAACATGGGGTATTGACGTCATTGGAGCTATTCATCCGGAAGTCTTCAATGGACATCGCTTCATCTTGGTAGCAATTGACTACTTTACCAAGTGGGTAGAAGCAGCTTCCTACAAGGCAGTCACCGCCGTGGCTACAGAGAAGTTTATCCAGATTAATATTGTGGCCCAGTACGGGGTTCCTCATGCCTCAACTCTGACAATGGGAAGAACTTCGTAGCCAAGAGGGTGGAAGATTTCTTGCAGAGCCTCCACATCAAGCATCACAGATCCTCCCTGTACCGCCCACAGATGAACGGTGCTGTGGAGTTCACCAACAAGAACCTTATTAAGATCTTGAAGATGGTAGAGACTCATCGGGATTGGCATGACCAGCTCCCCTATGCGTTGTGGACCTACAGGACATCCGTCCGGACTTCTACAGGGGCAACCCCATACTCTTTGGTCTACAAAATGGAGGCAGTTCTCCCCATTGAAGTAGAGATTCCATTACTCAGGATCTTGAGGGAAGTAGAGCTAGAGGAGGCGGAATGCATCGAAGATCGATGCATACAGCTAAACCTAATAGACGAGCGTAGATTGCAGGCCTTGCATCACACTCAGTGCTATCAGAAACGCATGGCCAAGTCTTATCAAAAAAAGGTTCGACCCAGAAGCCTAGCACCCGGAGATTTGGTTCTGTGAGAAATCCACCTGTCCGATGTTTGTGGAAAGTTCCGACTCAATTGGCAAGGACCCTTCATCATCAAGCAGATTTTCTCTGGAGGAGCTATGATCCTGGAGGACATGGACCACATTAAGCAGTTTGAGCCAGTCAATACATGCTACCTAAAGAAATACTACCAGTGACTGGGTCCCAATGCTGAGCAAAGTCCTCCCCCTTGTATCTGAGCACCCTACATCATTACATTCTGCATTTGCAATCCGCATCTTGGCATTTGTTCTTCCTGTCTCATTGTACTCACTAAGTGTTATTATAACACGCATTCCTGCATTCGTGCAACACCTGCACTCAACATTCATGTTTTGGATTCTTGTATCAGCATACATGCGCATGCACCATCTGCCTTTTTGCTCGATGATGAAATTGAAAAAGCTTAGCCTACCTCGGGAAAAGGTTCTCACCTCCTGAAGAGTTCTATCAAGATCGTCTAGCAAATGAGGAAGCCACCTCTCATCAAGAGCAGGACGAAGTTTTCAAACTCTCCAAGGACCCACACCTCCAAGAGGGAGTTAAAATGTTAGGGTGTGAGCGAGAGTGAGCAAGAAAAATCATGATGCGTAGAGGGCACAAAAGAAATGAGAAGACAAAAGTCAACCCTAGAGAGAGGTGTGTCGGCCGACTTTACCCCTACTGTACCCTAGGGAGGAGTTGGAGCATATGCCTAAGCTACCACGCCATTGATGGACTAGCCCCCTTTCTTAGTAAAAGCCTCCAACCTTGGCATTCATTACCCCCGTCAGGAGTAGAGTAAGTCCACACACCTATGAGGGAGCAAAAAAATTGATAATATAAAAGAGTAGGTGTGGGACCTGGAGAGTTTGATGCGAAGTCCTAGCCTCGTTACCATTTGAACGCTTACCACCCAGTTATCCATCATTTCACTACCCACTGTCTTAGCACAACCGTACCACCACCCAGAATGCCACCCGTCAGCTAGAGATCCAGATAGAGTCCTTCAGGTAACAGGATCTGCCCATTCCTTTTCAGGTAGACATCAAAGCTTTCCTAATGCTAAGGGTCCAGCATAACTAAGTAAGCACAACCCATGCATCTACATTTGCATTACTTCCCCCATCGTCGGTATCACGGGACAGGACTTTGCCTAGTCACCAGCCAGGGGCATGTCAGCTACCCTCTTGGTAGACGTAGGTGGCCCACCTCCAGTACCTGGGGCATGTCTGCTACCCATATGATTCACCTCCAGCCAGGGGCATGTCAGCTGCCCACTTGGTTGACTTTAGTAGAGCATCCACAACTAGGGGCATGTCAGCTGTGTTTTGCCAAATAGACGCTTTACTAGGTGTTTTAGGCCAAGAGGTCGATGCAAATCGGCAGCTCCACACTGGAGCTCAGTAGAAGGAATGAATAGAGGCAGATCATCGAGCCCGGAAGCACTCCAAACTGGGACTCGGGAGACCAGGGAACTGCAGTATTCACCCCCACATCTGGGAGCCACGTGGCAGCTATGCGTAGGACATGCGCGTTTATACCAAGGGCAGTAGTGGCCAACTTGCAGCAGAATGTACCCCTCGCATACCCGTGTGGAGGCCAGACCTGGCAAGTCAAAATAATGTATCCAATCTACGTCCTCAAAGGGGTAGATGTTTTGGCCGGTCCCAATGATATGGTGGAGCTATTCAAAGAAGTTGGTCACAGACGGAAATAAAAGGACACAATGTGAAAGAGTATATATTCTTCATTCAAATTCAAGTTCAAGAGTACAATCATTGAAAGAAACTACAGAAATATGCTACATATGCTTGGATCAGCTATTCCCTCCAGTCTAGGGCCTCTTCGAGCTGCTAGCATTTTTGAACAAAAGACCGACAAGAGCTACTTCACTGATTGGTCAGTTCGCCTGTGTATATGCCTTATATGCCTCAGAGCAGCCTGTGCCTCTCACCAAAGTCAGATCACTAGAGCAAGTGTCAGTTCGTAGTAGACGAGCCAATTCAGCAGTTATGGCAGTAGAATTCTGAGGATACAGCTGGAAGATGGTAGGCATGGGAGATTGTTCAAAAGCATCCTAGTGGAAACCAAATTGACGCAAGACACGAGTAGAGTGATACTCCACTCCTCCAGTCAGGCTAGGAAGAACGACCACCCTTATGTCGGTATCATTGAAGAACACAGTAAAAGGCTCCACAACTAATGGGACAATCCGCCAGGTGATCAGACTTCCAAACAGTCCCTCTAACTTTTCATAGAACTCCCGTACTCCAGAGATGGTCCGAGAATGCCATCTCTGGAGGTAGGCCTCAACTGCCGGTCTTTGGGGGCACAAGACCTCGACTCCCATGTGAACCGCCAACCACACCTATCCAAGCATTAAGTCAGTATACAGATTAGCCAATCGTAGTAGAATTCATAGTTACCTGCACTAATGCTCCATAGCCGTAGAAGTGGTGACACAGGTGAAGAGCATGATCCAAGTCCCGGTAAGTCTCAGCTAGGATCACGGGAGCCAGATCAATTGGTTTGCTCACCACTTCCAAAGTGATCTCAGCTACCTCAATCGCTACGGTCATCCGGCCATGACTGAATATGGTTCGCCAAGGAAACGAAGGACAAAGCCATGCAGCCAAAGGTTGTCGCCTAATACAGAGCGCCTCATAATTACTTCATCAAGGTAGTCCAGGTGCAGCATGGGTTCCAAGCCAACTGCATAGATTAAGCACCTCCTGCATTCTGCAGTATTCAGGCCAGTTAGCTGAGAAAGAACAGATGCATACCCATCCCAGCGCATGAAGACTAGAGGCCCTAGCAATCGTGATAGGCCACAAATTCACCTAGTTTCCTCCAGGGCGACAGTCAGTTCCTCACAGCCAAATCGGAATACATGGTGGGCCGATTTCCAGAATCTGGACTCGACAAACTGGAGATATCGGTTCACCATGACATCCCCAATCTTAAAGAGACGCCCAAAGATCCCCCAACACCGTAGTTTCTCCCAGTCATTGTTAGAGAGCATGCCAATCCAGCACCTTAGTACGTCCGAGCAGTGGGGAGGAGTAACCATTGTTGGGAAACCCTGGAAAATCCACAAGAGTACCATGTCAAGGATCCACGGCTTGCAACCATCCCACCTTGCCATGGAAGCCTTACCATGCCGCCCAAGAGCAGAGCACCAACCGTAGGAGAAGAGAAGCCCGGTGAAGTAGAGCCCTAGCCGCCGGCAGAAGAGGAACGGCAGAGGAGGCGTTGTCGAAGGAGGGAGCAAGCCACGAAAGAGTCTGAGCCAAAGGGAGTGAGGCAGATGAGTTCCCCTCGTTCAGCCAATGCCCGTTTTAAAGGAGGAAGAAGAGCCCATGAGCAATCGCAGGACGGCGACCCGTGACTGTGTCAGAGGTCACGCGCGTCATGGTTGCATGTTGGACATGCATGTGTTGGTCAGGGAATTTGGGCCCTATAACAGAGGCGTTAAGGAGAAGCATGTGCCACTTGAACGTGTTCATCAGGGAATTTGGGCCCATTAACAAAGGTGCTGAGGAGAAGTGTGTTGCACATGCACGTATCCATCAGGGATTTACACCTTCATCTGAGTTGTGCTGTTGAGATGCGCGTGTTACATACGCGTATGGCACAGGACTCATCAACCAAGCCATTGTTGTTCTAGAGCTCGCCCAACTGGCGCAAAGATGATGAAGCCTAGCTACAAGCACAGACAAGACACATTCAAGTCACACGACTAAGACAAGCAATTCAGAAAACACCCATCCAACAGTAGGCGATTAAAGAAATTGTTCAAGCTTACGGAACCCAAGTTTACAGTTAATGATGTTTAAATTACAACCACTTGTAGAGATACAAAGTTAATTGGGTCAATTAATCCCAGGCCTCGTCATCACTCTCGTCTGGTTCCTGCCCTTGGGAAACACAAGTGGAGTGGTGCTCGCCCTTACGTTGGAGTCGTCGAGCAGTTGCAGCTGAGGCCGCACGAGCATGGGAGGGTGCAGATATAGAAGCGCCCATCAAGTCCCCGACGGCAAATGTATCCTCCTCGAGGTCCAGGTCAGCCTCATCCCTACTACTCCCAAAGATGACGTGCTCCAGTTGGTATCCCTGAAATAAGAGGGTCAGTCCTAAATGTTTGCAAAGAGTGATAGACACAGAGCAAGGAAAACACTTACCTCCCCGTGGACTTCTCGACAGACCTGTTACAGATGAAGATAGTGTTGTCAGCATAATCAGGCATGTACAGTTAAGAATTGTAAAGTCAAAGAGGCAGAATTCAATACCTTGGCCCATCGCATCCTAGCATAGAAGTCGCTCAGCTTGCCCTTGAATTGCTGAAACAAAGGCAAACAGTTATGTTAAAACAGCTGGAATCGTGGAGTCAGTTTATGCCATAGGCAGAAAGTAATTTACCTCAGCCTAGTTCTCTAAGAACCACATGTCCCGTTGTTGTTCCCGAAGGTCCTCCTCAAAGAGATATGGCTTGTAGGCACACTCGTACTACTCTTGGTACTCGTCATAGCTGGCGAGACGGAGGGTGTACCTGCTTCAGTAGATCATGATCTCCGCTGCAATAGAGTGAGCCCGTACGCGGGTAGTGGCCCGAGGCACCATCTCGGTAGGAGGCGGAAGCGAGATGCTGAACTCCGGAGTGAATTGATGACAAACCCAGCCAGGCAGGTAGAAGGTGGATTTCTTGAAGCAGAAAAATTTCATCTGCTTCCGGCGGAAAGTCCTGGCGGAGTTCAGAGGCTCCCAGTCTAGCCCAGCGTACCGCTCAAACAGCCTTAGTTCAACCTGTACAAGGCAAAACAGAACACAAGTCAGTCCAGCAAGATATCAAAAAAACAGAGAAAGAAGTAAACAGGTATCTGGTTTGTCAACTCACATCATGAATCGACAGCAAGTCCAAAAGATAGCGGTAAGACTCGTAGCTATACACCCCTGCTGCGGTATGGTGATCTGGCTTGCACCACTGCCGTGGAAGTGGGAGAAGTCTGGGATGGAGACGGAAGAAGTAGTGCCCTCTCATGAAATGCTCCATCCACCAATACTACAAATACAGAAAAGCAAGTCAGAACATAATCATATTGCTTGAATTGAGGAAAATAATACAGAAACTTACCGTCAATAGTGGGTAGAGCCCCACGTGGGACCGCTGGTCGCTCTTTACGACACTGTCCAGGCCGCAAAGCATGTAGGTATAACTGGCGCCGCCCTTGTCATACCGATCCAAGTGATCCAAGTCAGCGAGATATATCAGCCAGCCTGTTGAGACACAATATCTGGAGGTGTCGCAGAAGATTAGAGCCATCAACTCCATCAGGAACTGGCGAAGAAAGAACTTTGCCTCCCTTGATCCTGAAGTCGGGTCTGGCCAGAATAGGTTCCACTCCCTGATCCAACTGTAGTGGAGATACTGTGTTTACTGGGTCAGTGGTGGGCACTCACGGCCTAGAAGCTCCGTAACCTTGGCAAATCCGAAGGTGGCCTTCTGACTATGGACTCCTTCTTGAAGCAGAAGCCCATCAACAGTGCCTAGTGCTTCGACAGGATCGTCATCTCGCCGAAGGGAAGGTGGAAGGTGTTGGTCTCGTGTCGCCACTACATTTGCTAGTGCCTAGAAAAAAAATCATAATGCCCATGAACCGCTTGGAGGCAGAGGACTCTCCTGAATGGGGTACGGTGCAATAAAAATTCCCTCAGGAAGCCAGAGAGACACTCAAAATGCTCCAACATCGGCATCCAGAGACACCGCATCACTCGCCCGGTATCGCTTGCCTGAGGAGAAAAGAACAGCAGGGTCAGAAATCAGTTACACCATGTATATTTGTGCAGAAAAGGGAAGAGATACCTCAAAAACTTTACGGTTGCAGATGTGGTTTTCATCCAACAACCAATCTCCAAAATTGCCAGATTCTTGCCAAAAGAGATTCAGTTCAACAAATCTAAAGCATGCATAAGGAAAAGACCAGAGTAGGTGGAGTTTTGGTTTCTTACATCCTCGAAGATGTTGGACATCGCCTCCTTCAATGCCCGGGAGCTAGAAGTCGCCCTGGATCGTGAACTAGATCCACGACCCCAAGCCTGTGAACTAGAAGCCGCCCCAGATTGTGAGTCGCCCCGAATCGTGAACTAGATCCACGACCTCCAAGACCGTGAACTGGAGGCAATCCCACTCGCCTAGGTCACCTCAAACTCGAACTCAGAATCAGACTGCAAGTGTAAGGTCTTGTTTACGTGAAGATGTTATCAAAGTAAAGTCGTGGTGGACCGTTGCACCAAAAGCACAAAAATTAAAGTAATCAGAGACAGCAAAATGTTTATTCTAGGATCCAACATTTATATTTTGGGGAGGGTTGGTCCAAACGCAAAATCAGTGGCATTTCACAACCTTATTCAAGCATTATGATTTTCACAAACAAGCATGGTGACTTTTCATAATATTATCCAAACAGGCTTGGTGACCTTTTATAGTGTTGTTCGAACAAGTTTGATGGCACTTTTTTTTTCTTTAAGCATGTGTGGGGGTCTTTTTTACAGTAATTATTCAAGAATTATAATGGCATGGCAATATGGTTAGATAATTATCTAAACAAGTATGATGTTTCTCTTTTTCTATATGCACATGTGTGGATGAGCATGATGCGGCGAGCAAGGCAGGGCACTGATAACCTGCAACCCCCGGCACGCCTTCCATCCGACGACCTCAGCCCGACTTTCCCCCCAAGGCCAGCCACCCGTCGTGGATGGTCTGCCCCCTTTGAGCCCCGACAAGCCTACACCCGCCAACCGTCTGCCTCCCCAAAGCAGCTCTGGTGACTAACAGCAATGACGGAATAGGGTGGCAGTGCAACAAGACACAGGGGAGAAAGGGGAGGACACGAGGCAAACAAACAAAAAAAACAAGAGAAAGGAAGAGGGAGTACCATTCCGCTGCCGCTCCTCCCTACGTTGGTGACACACGCCATGTCAGCTCGTGCCTGCTGCCTGATCACTAGCATCCTAGAGCCTTGCCACCCACTGAAGCCCCTCGCGCCACTGTCGTCGCTCGCACCACTCTGCCGAACCCCTCTGCCCTAGCCACTGTGCACTATGAAGGAGGTGAGGAGAGAGATGAGAGGGCACGATGAAGAGTTTTGGCGGAAGGCTCGTTGGGAACAACTTTGGTTTTAAATGTAATGTTTCATTCTTCCATGAAACAAGGCATACAGGAGTTTTTCCATGAAAAAGAAGATCAACCGCCATGCACCCATTCAGACAGGAGTAACTGCTAGTGGGTCCTGCAAGTTTTGAAAATTTTGCTCCAACCTCCTAACAATTTTGGCAAAACTTTGGGCCAAACTGTAGTTTACCCAATAATATGGCGAAATCGTCCCTTAGAAAACTAGGAAGCCAGAAAGGTCCGCACAGACTCTAGAACATTAGACAAGGCTTTCGCGACGAGAATCGCCACCGGGATCGACCTCAGCGGTTAGTTTTACAGATTTTTACAATAGTTTCTAGAAATTACAAACAGGTCCGTAGACTTCTCCAGATGCCAAGAAGTTCTCTTGTCAGGCCCTACCCACCAGAATAGATCCAATGAACTCAGATCAGCATCAGGCCATCCATTACTTCGAAAATTCTTGAATGAGTCAAAACTGGAAATTTTGCATAGAGGCCCCTATAATTTCTATATTGACCGGAGCTCAGCGCATGCAGTCGGAAGTGAAGAGAATACTTCAGGTGTTTAGCCAGAGCATGAGCATCACCAGTGGGACAGTAGTATGAGCTTAGAAGATAGTCTGGGAAAATTTACAAAAAGGCCCCTATTGTTCCTAAATTGCAAGAGGACCTTACCTTTCACCAGAACATGTTGCCTACCGGGCTTGACCTACCTTGAGAGATCAAGAATGCCTCCCTTACACTAGAATCCAGCTTATGTTCGAACATTTTCAGAACTCAGTAGTTTAGGACAAAAAAACATATTGCCCTTGTCAACCGACTCCAGGGTTGATGGCACTCCGATTGCCGATCAGGGCCTACCAGCAGTCCCTCCATCCTCGGTCTAGCCCAAGAGCATCCCTACATAATGTGGTCAATTTATAGTGGATCCCGTTTTGATTGGAAAATTACCATTTTGCCCTATCAGTGTGTAGAGGAATTTCAAGCCCTAACCACCTACTAGAGGCTCCCGCGTGCCCTATGATAGTTTGTAGAGACACCCATTGGAGTAGAGTTAGTTACATACAAAATTCAATGGGATTTGGTAGATTACAGATTTACCCTTGCCTCGTTAAAGTTCAGAGAACACCTAGAGTGAGACAGCATCAGACCAGCAGCTTGGTTCTTTCTCTTGGCGGTTCCCAACCGTTGCCTGTACACCAGCAACGACTCAGTTCACTCTCGACGGTTCTGAGCCACTGCCTGTGTAGCGACAGTGACTCGGTTCTCTTTGCGGTTCCCAATCGTTGCATCTACACTGGCAGCGACTCTCTTCGTGATTCCCAGTCATTGCCTGTAAGTCGGTAGCGACTCGGTTCACTCTTGGCGGTTTCCAGTCATTGCATGTACACCGACAGCGACTCGGTTCACTCGTGGCGGTTCCCAACTGTTGCCTGTACACCGACAATGACTCGGTTCACTCTTGGTAGTTCCCAACCGTTGCCTGTATGCCAGCAGCAACTCGATTCACTCTTGGCGATTCTCAACCGTTGCCTGTACGTCGACAACGACTCGATTCACTCTTGACGGTTCCCAATCGTTGCCTGTACACCGGCAGTGACTCGATTCACTCTTGGCATTTCCCAACTGTTACCTGTACACCGACAATGACTCGGTTCACTTTTGCTGGTTCCCAACCGTTGCTTGTACACCAGCAACGACTCGGTTCACTCTTGGTGGTTCCAAACCGACATGTCTGTACATCGACAATGACTTGGTTCTATCTCTATCTGCTCCTAACCAACCTGTCTGTACACCGACAGTGACTAGGTTCTATCCTTTCTTTGTCGGCCTGGCAAGTCCGATAACTTGCCAGCTCTCCCCTTTCTGTCCGCTCCTTGCGATCTGTTTGTACACCGACAGCGATTAGGCTCTATCTTATTCCTCTTTTCTTTTCGTCGGTCTGACAAGTTCGATATCTTGTCGTCGGCTTAGTTCCTCATTCAGGCAGATAGGACCTAAGATACCCCTTTCTTTTGGGCTGGTATCCCAAAATACCCGGATGACTTCCGTCATCAGTCAACTTTTTGGTCGGCAAGCCCGTCAGCCTTGCCACGCCCCTCTTCTCCTCAGGTTGATAATCGAAACTGTTCGGCGATGAGTCCATCAATTCATCAAGCATCATAGCATTCATTCGCATCTGCATGTACCAACTAGCATCTACACAGCGCATGCATCGTAATCAGGCATACTCCACATCATCAACATATCACATTTGAGATGCACACTTCATCAATGTCCACTTACAACACAGTAGCACTTAATATCAGCGCATGCATCGTAATCAGGCATACTCCACATCATCAACATATCACATTTGAGATGCACACTTCATCAATGTCCACTTACAACACAGTAGCACTTAATATCAGCGACACTTACACCAGCATTCGCATCGCTCGAAACCATGCGCATACTTGCCTGATTTCGACGCATGATCACTTAGACATTCTAAAGGGACACCACTTGCATTAGCATCTGCACCTCGACACGCGAGCCGCGACCTTCAGTGCATCCACCAGATATGCGATTTATGACCAATAACAAGTTCCCTTCCTATCGACCGAGACGAGGTGTCTTCTCTCAACCCTGAGCAGCGATCTCATTTCCCTCGACCTCGATCAGGGAGGGACATCTATAGACACCCTGATTTCTGGCCAATGTTGGCAGGCGGATCTGTAGACACCCCGATTTTGAGGTGACTCATTGGTAGCTTTCCAATTGTTGCTTTGGATGTGGCTGACCCTTGAACCAACCCTAAACCCATAGCAAGCTCGTAGCCCAACTAGAACTCCAAATAGGTAGGGGAGAGCACTTAGCTAGCACACCTAGCTAGCACACCTCCCTAGCACACCTAGCTAGCACACTTAACTGGCACACCTAGCTAGCACACCTCCCTAGCACACCTAGCTAGCACACTTACCTAGCACACCTAGCTAGCACACCTCCCTAGCACACCTAGCTAGCACACTTACCTAGCACACATAGGAGGCGCACATCCCAGACACACATCCCAGGTGCCCAGCCATTTCGCAGGCTGCGGGCTGTTGGCTTTCCACCTCCCATGGCTGTTACCTCTAGCAACGAATATGCCATGGAATCTTCCAGGCTTTTCGTCTACGAGGCTTTCTGCATTCCCATGAGTTACCCATGAGAAAATCCTATATAAGGACACCCATAGGCAACCATTAGAGGAGGTTAGAAACCTTGAGTCCAGCAATTCTGTTCTGAGCAAGTATCCTGCACGAGCTATACCCTCTTTCTAGCAGCTTATATTCATTTTCTGGAGCACTCCCTTGCGTCCCAAAGCACCCTTGGTCTTTCCAGAGCAACAAGAATATCTTCATCTTTGATATTTCAAGAAGGAACATCTTGAGAAGGTAGGTTTTCTACCTCTACTTTCTCCGCTAGATCTCATTTTAAAAACATGATAAAGCATGCTCGAAATCTTACATATGGTTTGGTTTATTCCATGTTTTTGTGAGGTTTTATGATAAATATGTTTGCTCTCTTTGTGAAATGGTCTCCATGCAAGTCTATTCCTCTGTTTGCGAGCATGTCTACCTTTGTTTCTAGCATAAATCAGCATAAGTTATCTTCTTTTTTTACTGTTT
>JAMKQA010004590.1:0-26102 GCA_024699735.1 Posidonia australis | reverse complement strand
AATACAACTTGTGATCTTTTTGTTCTTGCCAAATAACTGACAATTAAAAAAAGCAGTTTGATTTATCCCATCCACCACAATTTGAACTGAGTTTGACTATTGTTAATAACCTTTCCATGATTGAAATGCGTCTGACATTGACATTCAGCAAGCTATCAGCAAGACATTCAAAATCCCATCCATAATTCCGTAAACAATCCTGGATGATTAGCTTACAAAATTTTGCTATTGTGCCGGTAATCCTTCCTAAATAGCCATATGAAATTGGTAGACACTATAATTATAACCATAAAAATGTTATTGTTACAGGGTTGAAAACTTCTAGAAATTTCCACCGGTTGCTGACATTATATCAACATAAATTATCAATTCTGGATTCCAACCTATTTGACTTTTACATCCATCTTAAGTTCATGGATAGGATAATAGCGTGTCTTTTACAGTACGGAGGAGTTACATCGTTTATATTGAAACAGTTGAAATGGAACAGCATATTGAGACAGTTCAACTTAGGGCGCGGAGGATGACGCAGAAACTTACGGGCGGGAGGAGGACGCAGCGTAGGAGGAGGTGGCACTGCGCACGGAGGAGACCGTCGACAGGCGGGAGGAGGACGCGTCCCAGGAGGAGCATCGTCGACACCGTCGACAGGCGGGTGGAGGAGACCGTCGACAGGCGGGAGGAGGAAAAGACGCGAGTTTAGGTTAAGAAACAAAGGGACAGAACCTGCGTCGAGGTATTTTATATCGGCATTAGCGAGGACACTAACGAGGATATTTCCTCGCTATCTACTCGCTAACTTTAAGCGAGGACATTTCCTCGCAAGATCCCTGCTATATGTCCTCGTTATATTATTACGAGGACATGTCCTCGCTAAGTCCTCGCAAATGCTAATTTTTCTTGTATTGTGATATTCCTATTTTCGCTGTGAGCACTGAGGTTTAGGTGTTGTCAAGTGTAGATGTATGACACTCCCTCCTGACCACTGTGTGGAGGACACCGTGAGGATGCGTACCCTATGGTGGCATTATGGGTGTGACATGTGTTCTGTAGTTGGTAGCTTTCTGAGAGACAAGACTACCATACCTGGTAGGGGTTGGCTTTGTGAGGGTTCTTCAGGCGGAAGAATTGTAGGAAGATAATCGCTTTTACACAAGGTAGCTTCATCGTGGTAGTGCAGTACACTTTGGTGGCTACTTGTGGCTAAAGTTGGTTGCCTGACGTTAGACTTTTCGACTCACTGTAATTTCATGGGAGATATGTCTCATTTGGAATTACATTATTTTCCCATGTAAGAGACGTGGGAAAATACATCAATTATTTTTCCATGTCTCATTTGAAAAACACATCAATTTTGTAATATTTTAACCTCATGGGTGATGTCTCATTTAGAATTATTTTTCCAAAAAAAAAATTCAAACATATTTTCCTTCTAGAATTTTTATTGAAAAATAGTGAACAACTTTTTTTGTAGTTTGAACTTAAAAAGTTACTGAAAAAAAAGCTATAATTATATAACTTTTTGTAAAAAAAAAAAGAACTAACTTTTGATTAAATCATTTAGATCTAAAATTAGTTCCAAATGGAGCGACATTTGAGGAAGGATGTGCCAAATAAGTGTGATGATGTGGGAAACAATGTTAGGCTTCCACAATCTTCCTAAAGAATTTGAGACCGCACAGCAATATTTTTTTCATGTTGGTGATCGCAATTGATGACTCATACGAGAGTCTATGAGATTTTGTTGATTAGGACTCTCTTCCTTGGAGTGGTTGGCAAGTGCTTGTGTTGAGATTAAGCACGATGGCCAAACATAGGTAAGCTGGTGATGGTGAGCACAGAGCACAGCCCATCAAGATCTTCAATAGCTTGGTGGTTGACAATATAACTAGCAATCTTATTGTAGACTCTCATGGCTATCTTGCGAAACAAGTTTAATAGGGATCCATCAAGCAAGATATATATGATTGATTTAGTCCTATGAGTGTTGAGCTTGACCTAATTTACTTACATGTTGATCTCATTTTATATTTTCTTAGAAGTCGGAAGAATTCTTGTAGACATTTAAGATATAGATCTCTTGGAAATGAACCAAACTGACTTCTTGATCCAACTAACCGACGTCAACAAAGGAGTTGGCCAAGATATTTGGGTATTACAATCTCCACGAGGATTCAAATTCTAATGCCTTACTTTTTGCATTTCAGAAAAGAAAAGAAGTTTATCTTAAAAGAGTTTAAGGGGATGCCTCTGAATCTTTTACACAGAGAATGACAGTGCAACGAAAGCTTGGCCAAAAGTGTGATGTGGCAAGCGCTTTATACTCAACCAAAATTGCCTCTCATTTATCTTTAAAAAAAAAGGTCACTTTTTTTTAGAAATTGAAGTAGAACATAGATAAAGTTCTTGTTTATTAAAAGTTGCAAATCGCATGGTATTTAAACTGATGCTTCCAAACAATGCATCACAAAGGAGAAGGAGGAGGGGACCCCCACAAAGGAAATAGTCTAACAGTTGACCCTTCTGTTAGCCATTGTCCGTATATAGCAGCACAGCTTATAGCAGTAAGAAACAGCAAAACATTTTCCTTATCATGGAAGCAAAGGGGGAGAGAAAAATGAAATTTATGTCAGCAAATCCATTACTGCAAGCACTTTCCTTGGTTCTCACCCTTCTCTTTCTTTTTCATGGGTTGAGATGCATATTTGAACCGTAACAGTGTAAACAAGAAAAGAAAGGGAGGGTAGAAAAAAGAGAAAGACAAAGATAAGCATAGCACAATTCCAACACATTCACCACCCCCAAAGCAAAAAAAAACTATCTGTGAACTGCTGCTTCTCTGCACCAAACTTGTCTTTGCTTCACCACCTACCCCCTAACCCCCATCTCTCCCTCTTTAACTTCTATCTGTACCGACCAGAGCAAGAAGTGAATTCAAACTTTGAAATGTGAAACCCAACGCTTCAGCTCTCTTGTTAAATCAACCTTTGTCAAAGCGCAGAGGAAAAGGTGCCTATAAACCACTCTTTGATGTTTGTTTGGAACAATGACCAATACAATCTTGGGAAATAGAAGGACCTCAGTTTTTATTAGCTGGGAGAGCTGTGACTGTGTGAGACAGTGTAGAAGTCTAGTTTCAAGTTCTAAAAATGAAAGGTTAATAATGATGTGAACGTTAATAGTTATGGCATATCATTAACTTATTACTATAAGTAAAGCTAACAACAAATGCATTCTTACCATTTATCGTCTGCAACGCTTTTTCTTCTTCTTTTAACTTTCCAAAATGATTAGATGGCTATGATTTTCACTTCGGAGTTTCGAGCTTCTTGGTGAAACAAATGAATAAATGCATTCTTAGATAACGATCAACACAAGCCAAGCTAGACAATGTCCAAAGATAACAACTTAAATGTTAAAGGCTTTATCGATTATTTACAGAAGAGTAGACAAAAATAAATTATATAACTCAAATCCTACGATATATGATACAGGAGATAAGTAGGAATTTGGAGTATATATGACAGCAGAGTAGTAAACAAGCAAAAAGGAATATTGGTGCATATCAAAACACGCTGAAATACGAATCAAACAAGAATAATTCCATTTAAATTCCAAATCCCTCTGTCGAACAAAAGAAAAGCACCTATCCACCACATTTCCTTTACAAAATTGGGAGAATTTCCCGTCCTCCCTGTAATTTCCATAAGAAAAGAGAGTCAAAATAAAAGAGAAATTTCATCCCTGAACCGGTCCAACCGTCCGGCTCAGTAAAGCGGAGACCGGCTCGGCGCACCCTTCCTCCGGTTCGCCGTCTCAGAGCATCGAGTAGACCTCGCCGCGCCGGCCGGTTCCGCAGGAGAGGACGACCCAACAAAGCTGCTCCTTTTCTTCCTCACAACCACCTCAGGCCGAGAATAGCACAACATCGCCGGACATTCTCCTCCTCCAACACCACCAGAGCTCGACCCGGATGACAAGTTCGGGGACTCAAGGACACAGTCAGGCGTGAGCTGGCCGTCGTCCATGTCACAGGAACTTGGGAGAGGGAGGAACTCGCACTCGTAGAGGTACCTTGCGACCCCGCCCTCCTTGCCAACCAAATGCTTCACCTGCCCAAATCACAGTACAAGAAGAAGAAAAAGGTGAGAGACCTGAGAAAACCACTCACACACTGTTCAATTCATTTTAGCCTAAAATGAAGAAACGTTCCTCACCTTGCAGGAGAGAGAGCAGAAGAGGTATGGGTCCTGGAGAGGTCGGTCGCAGGTGATGCAGATGTGACCAGAGATGCGAAAGGGACGTGTCTGTGGCCTCTCGTTTATGAACACCACTTTCGCGCTGTTCGTCGTGTACGACTGTTGGGAAACCAGAGAGAGAGATCATGAGGAAAAGAAGAAGTCAGACTAAGGACCAAGGGGTGAGAGGGATCGAATCCAAGAAATGATGAAATAAGTTTTGAGCATTTCACTTGAACAAAGCCACAATCGATCAGCTTCTCGAGATCGTCCACCCGGATGACGTCCTGGTACACGTACCTCCTGATCTGCATGAAGAACAAGCAACACCGTAAGATGTCCGTCACCCTTTTTATTTGTGTTCTTTCTTTTGCTCTGTGTTCTTTTGTCGATAACTATGCTGGGTAGCAAACCTGGAGGAGGCGGTGGGAGCGGTGAGGCGGTAGGCACTGGGGGCAGAAGCTGGAGCAGCACTCCAAGCAGAAGATGTTCCTCTCGTTCTTCCTTGCAGATTCATGCGTCGAGCATGGCTGGAAGAATTTCTCCCCCAGCAGTGTCTCCAGCCACTGGGGCACATTGTTGCAGAGACCCACCTGCTTGAACAACACACACATTAAATAATAGCAAAGAAACACGAGAACAAGAACAAGAAAGATTCAATCTTGTCAACGGAAAGATCCAAGCAAGGAAACCCACCATGATCCTTCTTGTTGTTCTTTCTTAAACCTGTGGATGTCAGAGTGGAAAAACTAAAGAGTTGAGTTTTGCTACGGATACTGTGGTGTTGAAGACACCCTCCCCATCAACTGCAGAAAAGAGAGACGCAATGGGAGTATAGGAGGAAAGGTGAAAGGGGAGTGAGTGGAGTGGAGCTGAGGACTTGAGTTGTGTTGCCTAAAAGGGGAATTGAAAGGGGCAGAGTGGGAGGCATTTAAGGAGAGAAGAAGAGGAGGAGGAGGAGCAGAAGAACTTGAAGGAGAAGAAGTGGAAAGGGTCCTCATCTCAAGGTTTTTATGACACAGGTTTTTAAGAGGAAAAACAGATGTTAATGGCAGTGTTAATGGAGATATTAAGAGGAGATGGATGCGGTGGTAGAAGGCCAGAGGCCATATCATTCCTCTGCATGGATCTTTCACGCCAGCAAGATGACAAGACTAGAGACGGCTGCTTTTTTTTTTCCCACTCCTCGGTGTAAACAGGGAGGGAAAACGCAAATAAAAAAGAAGAAGATGATGAATAAAAAATTCATATTAACATTGAACAGGAAACGACAGGAGGGTAGGCTTAGGGCATTACATCATTTCTCTCTCTACTTTCTCTGCTGCTCTTCCTCGCTCCCTCTTTATTCGCATCCAAGTCCCCAAAAGTCTTTACCTCAACCATCGATGCTCTCGTTATTTTGAAATAGCTCGGTACTGTTGCGGTCAGGACTGCCATTGCGAGTTTTTAAACCGATGGAAACACTTCTCCATCTTCCGCATGACGCCTTCTGTAGTTCAAACTTTTCAGTATTAAACCTGGCATGTGGTGCTTTTTTCTTTTCTTTTTTTTCGTAGATGATAATTGATATATATTATATTTAAATATTTAATTATGAAAAATTACCATTACGTGATGTAATATCTGATGTTCGTAGGAGTCGAACTCTCAATCTCTCGTATAATTACTTAGTCTAGTGGCAGTCTGTAGTTACTTGGTCTAATGGTGAAGCCTCTTTGTTGTTATACAAAAGGTCGAAAGTTCGACTCCCAGGAACATCATATATATTACATCATTTGGTAGTAATTTCTCATAACCTGAGTGTAATATATATCAATTACCGTTTACCAAAAAAAAAAACTTTTAAACTTCTAGTAGAAGTTGCCACTTAAAAGTTATGCATCGACAAGAACCAATGGAATTAGCTTCCTTAGGAAGCCAACATTTTTTCAAAGGCATGTGGTGCATGTTACATGAATCAAATTTTGATCCCATATTATCACATATCCCTCTAAAAAACATGTTTTTGTATCATTATCTTTGATTAACCATCTATTTACGTTAATACATCAGTTAAGAAGATATTTATCTCAATTCTCAGCTAAACTTAAGAAAATGCCTATGAAATTATCGATGATAATATCCCCCTATTTAGTCTTATGCCACCACTAAGGAAAAGTGATCATTGTTATCTGTTGAGAAAATTTCTTCATAGAGAAGAATCCTTCTCTAAATGAGTTCTTTGGTCCTCTATCAAAGTTGTTGTTGTGATCCCCTTACTTCCTCCCTTGTTCTATGTTGTTATGATCCCTTCTATCAAGAAGAGATGAGTATAAAGTGGTCGTAGGCCACTTAAGAAGTTGACAAGTTCATACTATAAGACTAAAAAGGAGGAAGGAGGATAAAGAAGAAGAGGAAGAAGAAGAGGTAATTTCAACTAAGATTGCGTTTGGAAATGTTTTTTTTATGCAACTTATTACGAGAAGTTGGTTATTTATTAAGCTATATTTTTTGTAGCTTTTACAAATGTAAAAGAAAAGTTTGTTTGGTTTAAATGTCCAATAAGTACTTATCAGTTAATCAAAAGACTATATTGTCTTTGCAAATGTCGTCGACTATCGCCTACTCGTCGCCGTATCGCCAATAAGCACTTATGAGTTAATTCAAGGACTATATTGTCTTTGTAAATGTCGTCAATTATCGCCTACTTGTCGTTGCATCGCCACCGTCTGTCGCCGTCGGCCACCACCATTGCCCCCTATCCACTCATCGTCGTCGACCACAACTGTTGCCGCCATCAGCCACCACCACCATCATCACCGTCTCCGACCACTACCACTGTCATCATGTCATCGCCACCTTCGACTATCACTAATGTCGTCGGTCACCACCACCACTATCGTCATTGTCCACCACATCTGCTGCCGCCACCGTCATTGGCCACCATTGTTGTCGCAATCGCTAGCCAGCACCAATGCCACCACCATCACTACTGCCATCACCAGCCAACGCCATTGTCGTGCCACCACTACTGTCGTTGTTACCAGCCACCACCTCCACTACCTCCACTATCGTCATGTCATCGCCACCTTCGACTATCACTAATGTCGTCGGTCACCACCACCACTATCGTCGTTGTCCACCACATCTGCTGCCGCCACCATCATTGGTCACCATTGTTGTCGCAATCGCTAGCCATTACCAATGCCACCACCATCACTACTGCCATCACCAGCCAACGCCATTGTCGTGCCACCACTACAGTCGTTGTTACAAGCCACCACCTCCACTACCGTCGTCATTGACCACTACCACTACAGTCGTTGCCGAACACCACTACCACTGTCATTGTCGACTACCACTGCCACCGCCACTATCATCAACCACCACCACCATCATCATCGTCATTGCCTTAGTTAATGTTGTAATTAAAATCAACTTCTAAAGATATCATTGGAAAAGTTATGGTTACTATTCATAACTTTTCAAAAAACTAACACCCATTAACTTTTCTAAAAGCTATCTCAATAGCTTAAAATGAACTAAAAAGCTACAGACAGATTTTTTACAAAAGCTTGATAAGCTGGCTCATTTGAAATGCTTATTAGACAATAAGTGCTTAATGCAATAAGCTGGTGAAAAAAAGCGTTTTCAAATGTTACCTTAGGTACAAGAAAGGAGGGTTTTAAAATAAATCTAGAATGACAAAAATGTCTTTTTCAGTCATGATAATGGCTATGTGTAACGTTGTTTAAGTCAAGGATAACTAGATGGTATTAACATAAAATAAATTAGGAGCGAAACTATTAAAATAAATATCTTCTTAGTAGATGTGTTGTAACGACCTACATCGCTATATCCAAAATCTATTAGCCTAATTAAACTTAATACAATGAAATGCTAAATTTACAAAATGATTAAAGACTAACAACAATATCTAAACTACTAGGAGCCTATAGTGACGATTAGACGACTTTGATTATATGCACTAGCAATGCAAACTACTATTCATCTACACATGCAATTGAAAATCACAAAGAAACACGCGTAAATGAATAAAAAGTCACTCAACACACATCTCTCGAAAACCACACGAAAATCTAGAATAAAACCTCAATCAGAGACAAGCCATATTAAACTCATTTTCATAAAATCATTTTATTTTTGTTTGAAAATATTCGTATCACCAAATATCATGTCTCTACTGGCCAAAACACGAAGAAACAACAACAATGCTACACAAGCGAAAAACTCAAATGTCACATAAGCCAAAAACTCAAAATCTCGAACCACACTAGTAAAAAACCACACTGAGTCGTATTACCCAATGTTAGACAATCAACTTTGGCCACAAGCAGCCACCAAAGTACACTGCATTATTACAATCTTGCCATCTTAGGAGGAGCAAACCTATCTTGCATTCCAACAACACAAAAAAGACTACTCACATGCCAACCACATAGGGAGGCTATCTACTCTATGGACGTCACCCGTCAACGGAGCACGTACTCTACCTGTCTTGGCCCCTATAAGGTATGCCCTTTTGCCATTCTAACTATGGTATTCAAAAACGATCGGAATATCATACCTCCAGGTTCATACAGCACCTCAACCTATGGATTTCAATCTCGGCCTCGTGGATGACAATTCAGGAATATCATACCTCCAAGATCCGACAAATACTTGCCTACTACCCCTTCGTCTTTGATCTCAACCTAAGTAACGTGCTCGACTACCCGAGAATGTCGTTACATTCCCTAGTCCAAGCAACACGTCCTTCTGATCTCTTAGTCTTTCACAAAATCTTAGAAAACTCATTTCCAAAACATTATCATATTGTCCTTTAAAAATTATTTTCAAAACCATTTTTATGTTACCAAAATCTCCATAAAATTGACACATCATTTAATCATAATTTAATCATTAAAAGTCGACTTAAAATCCATAAATGATGGGTTCAGGTAGTCTGATTCAGTAGACCGACCTAGATTTGATCAATTGAATCAATGCCCTGGGCTCACACGTGAGGGCACAATTGGCATACCAAACCCATTTTGATGTATCGAATCCTGGTTCTGGGCTGATTTTTTAAGAGCCAAATCGACACTCTGAATAGAGTTTGGTTTATTGATTTTTGAAATTTGGGTAATCTCAGGAGTAATTTCGACATACCAAATCAATCGATTACAAAAACCCAGAACAATCCTAACCCAAAATTGTCGAAAATAGGAACTAGAACCATGCTCAACACAAATCACCAAAAATTCCACAAAAAGACCAAAACGATGTCATTCAAGTATTCTACCATTGGACACAAGAATCATCACAAACAATCCACCATAACTCAAGATATTATAATTCAAAGCCAAAGAACTCAAACCAACTGAACAGTAGCCATGATATGCATTTAATTGCCATAAATGCACAATAAAATTTCTAAAATCACTTCCACACATCAATATTATGCTAGTGTACTCATGTTCATCATTTTCATGCCAATTAAAGAATAAAAATTGAGGCGTGTACCTTTAAGATGATTATAGAGGTCCTTCCACTTCGTCGACCGACCAACTTGATTCTCCAATGACCCTCACACTCTAAAGCTCCTCACGGCCACCTTGAGCTCACACAGCTGCAGGGACGACTATTTGGGACTCATTGGTTAGGAGAAAACTCAGTTGATCACCTTTCCTCTCTCTCTGGCTCTATCTCTCTCTCATTATTGACAGAGAAGGGGGAGGAGAGGGAGGTGTAAAGAAGGGAAAAAAAGAAGAAGAAGAGGTAAGGACGGGGAGATGATTCCAAAGCTCAAGGAAGAAGAGAAGAATTAGTGCGGAAGAAGGGGGAAGGAGGAGTCATGTGGAAGAAGCCTCGACCCTTTTCCTTCTTATATGCATGACTTAATGGTTGTTATGCATGTATGCACAAACAAATCAAAATTTGCATGCACTAACTGCTTGTCCCCAGCCACCGACCAACCAAATACGAGGCAACCACCCCTCTTCACCAGCACGCCCACATGTAGGGGCACAAGCGCAGTACTAACACAAAAGGCAAGACACAACATCAAGTCAAACACCAAGGCTATGGTACAAAACCACTGAATCAACTGAAATGCTCTGTAAAACCAGGCCACGATAGTTGGTCACGAGGCCCACCCACAGGACGTACCCACGAGTTTAGTTTACTCGAGGGCTCAAATGGGGATAAAAGGTCCAAACAACAAACACAATGCTCATGAATAGAGATCGTGTGTCAATAACACCTGTCTATAAATAAAATTCATTATTTCTAGTTAATTACAAATATAATGAATTTTTGGGATATTACCTATATTGACAGAAATAGAGGTTTAAGCAAGGATATTGACATAAAAAACCTAAAAAACTTTGATCTCATATAGGTGTATTTCATCATGTTGATGACGCATTAAGCTCGTTTTGCTACTATTCTATTGGTTGGGACTTCCATGAGTTAAAAAAATGTGTATCCAATCAACTATATGTGTTTGTGGATTCCTAAAGAAATTTTTCCTTTCAAATATACATTTAATTGAAGTAATATCTTTTTGGGTGAGTTAATTATTTAAAAGTGAAAATCTTAGTCATTATTTGATAAAGATTTTAGAGATAATTTCAGAATTTTGATATGACTATTAATTAAATCAAATACCTACAACAGATTTTATTTCACTTACTCACCTCACATACACCCAATCAAAATTCTACATTTAAAATAAACACTAATTTTTTTAACAAATGGGCCCTTATACGTGCGATACGATGTCAGGGGTGTTCATTTTCTCATAATGTGATGTGACTTATACTTTGTACCAAATATATTTGACATGATTGCTTTTGACCAAAATCATCTTATGACATGTGCATACTCATGATTATTTAGAAAGAATATCAAAATCCAAAATCCAATACAAGTGGGATTCTTGAATTAATTTTGTTTTCCACCGTAATTTAATTTTACATTTACATGAAATAGAATATTTCTAACAAAATTATCATTAAATATCTTATATCAAAATAAAAGAATTTAAAATTTAGATTTTACATTAACCAACTAAATAAGTTTTTGTTTGATGATTCAATGACCAAAGTACAAGAAAAACAACGTAGTCAATTTCCTTGAATCCAATGTCTATAATCTTGAATGCGAAGATTTTTGGATAAAAACAATCTCATCCAAATGCATCTTAAAATCTAACCCAAAATTTTCGACAATTGAAAGCAACAAACTTCAAAAGTACACATACATTATTCTTTTATAGTTCCTGTGAATACACATAGTAGCCTCAAAGATAGGAAAAAGGTTATTTCTAAGTTAAATCAAAGGTATGCCAAAAAAGGGTCTACTTTGAAAAAATGTTGGCTTCCTAAGGAAGCTAATTCCTTTGGTTCTTGCCTATGCACAACTTTTAAGTGGCAACTTCTAATAGAAGCAAAAAAACCCAAAACGTAGGTTGTTTTTGGGTGTGATTCCAATCCTTAAATTTCAATGAGAATCTATTTTCATTCCTAAAGTCGAAATAAGCACTTTTTAAATGTCAACTTCTAATCTCAGCTAAGAAATTTAAAAACGTCGATCTAAAATATTAGATTTTAATCACCATATATGATCATGTCACTCTCAACATGAGCAATGAAGAAAGGCCGAGGAGGAGGTAACAACAAAGAAATCATGATGCCACCAACTAGAAGGAGGCTATCAATGCTTCCTATGGTGAAGGAGGGTTGGAGAAAAACAAGGGGGCAGTGGTTGATGCTCTCCATTGTTGAAAAACCTAGGTATGTCTTGTTGAAAGATTAGGATAATTTCAACAATTTAATTAAAATCAATGTTAGGAAGCTAAGGGAAAATGGTCGCTAAACATGATTGTAGTAAGTGGGAATCTGAGGAAAAGAATCTAGTTTTAAGTGTCCATCTCCAAAATCTTAATTCTTGCAAAGCTCCTTCCTCCCAAAATACAACCAAATGCAATCATAACACCAAACACTCAATTACTGCTAGGGGTGTATATGGTTCGGATCGGTTCGGTTATAATAATAACCATGAATTGAACCATACCAATTGGTTCTAACTATATTGGAACCAAACCTAACCGTGTATGTACTTAAAATCGAATCGAACCAAACCAAAATATTTAAAAGTCAATTGATTTAGTTCAGTTCTTAGTTTTTAACCTAAAAATATGATTCAATAATAAAATTATTTGATAATTAGTATTTAGTAGTACATAACTAGATATAAGAAAAATAATTCAAGTTTGAATTCAAATTAGTCTATTACAACATAAGATTACAGGACACAATAAAAAGAAATGTTAAGTTGAATCAAACAATTATTTTTTACATTGTCTATGTCAAAAATAACAAGAACAAAAATAAAGAAACTTTAATCCTCTCATAGAAGGTTTAAATTGCCATGTGTATTTGTAACGCCTCGAACCCGAGTACGCTACCTAAGTTATAGTATCACAGGCAATAACAATGATTACAGCATTAACTGATCAACTGCTACTAAGGCTCCTATGAACAATGTGCGGCTAGTGACTCCTACACAAGCACGTGGACTAGACTACACCACCTGCACCTGAAACCAAACAAAGCACGCGTGAGTGACATCTAAGTCACCCAATACGCGCCCTACACAGAAATCACGGCAAAACAGAGAGAAAACACAAGTGTAGATTATTACAAAATTCACTCCAAAACATCATTTACTTTTAAAACATTTGGCATCTCTATCCAAAACATGCATTTTTCAAAAGCTCACACTTTCTTTTTTCAATTTATTCATCTTTAAAACCTTTTTATGTATTATGAGAAATCCACATTCAAAATCAAATCCAACCTAAAATATAGGGCCTTACAAGGCTCAAAACAAAACCATATACATTGGTTAGCAACTAGTTAAAACATTACGCTTATTCTTTGCTAGAATCAAAAGACAAGACACAAATCTAATTCTAGCTAAACCACACATCTTATTTTCACTTTTCTTATTGATGTTACCTTGATCAAAGGTAACCGAGCACATAAGTAGTAGGTGAGGATACCATTTCCTCTACCTTTTTGCACTACTGTAGTGAAGTTCCCTATGCAGGAGGACACCGCCTTGACCAACAGGCCTCAATTTCATTTCAAATGTACGGAGATATGTCTTTTTCTGACGTCCCATCGGTGACCTAAAATCCCGATTCATATGCTCAGGCTTAGCCTACATCGTCTCAAGCTCGGTGACCATAGTCGTATCTGACAATTGATATCTTATCAATTTGCCTACACCAACCCCTCGTGGTCCCACACTGGCAACTACGGTCGTATCTAACAATTGGTTTCATTGGAGTTTCATACTCCGACTACATTGTCGACACCAACCCCTCGTGGCTCTAGAACACATTATTATTTTCTTTTTCAAAACTCTTAGGTTTTCTTTTAAAATCATTATGCATCCTCTTTTCTTTGTAGTGAATCATTCCCAAGATAATACGAGCCTCTACTTGGGTCCCAGGCGCAAAATCATATAAAACCATACATTCGCATTCATTGTTGGGTCTCATGCCCAAAAATCAAATTAAATCAACAATTATCAATTTCTCTCCATTGTGGGGCCTTAGGCTCAAAATCACTTTCCAATTTGTTTATTTAGATTCCATATTCCTCTATGACATTTACATGGAGAAAACATTATTAATACATGCCCAATATCCATTCCAATCCATCAACTTTTCATTTTTCACACACAACCAATCATATGGGCCAGGGGTTTGGTTCGACAGACCGAACTGGGCATTAGACACCCAGAACGGTCATCCGAATTTGGCATTTGGTCGTCCGAAAATCCCTACTTCGGTTGACCCAAACACCTTCGGTTTACCGAAATCCCCTTAAACGAAAGATTGGGTATTTTTGATCCGTCGAAACTGCGCTTCTGGTCGAATACTAGCAGAAAAACGATATGTTGAACCAAAATTAACATACCGAAATTCTCGATTTCAGTAAACTTCTCATGTGCCCAACCCATTCGTTCGTCGGAATTAGGACCTCTATGGACCGATCAAACACATACCAAAAATTGCACAATACACATGAAGTGTAGTCCTCCAAGCCTACTTCAAAACCCTTTAAACCATTTACAAATCCATGAAACATGTTGTTCTAAATAAAATCAAAAAGGCAAGAGACTCATTTCACAACACTGTATGTAACACTTGTAAAATTCAATTTTGGGATTATTTACATTTTTTGAATTTTATTCCTAGATGGGTGTTATTGTTCTGAGGCCCGTTGTGTAGTTTTGTGCTTTTAGGTTTGGGCCTTGTGGGTCGGCTTCTATTTGTGTGTCCCTGTGCGTGGTTGTCACTGTGCATTGTGGCACTGTGTGTGTGGGGCCCAAGTGTGGAGTCCATGTGGGGCCCGCGCATTGGTGGGCCAGTTGTTGAGGCTGGCAGTTAGCCTCGTGGTTGTGGTGGGTGGTTGGGTGCGTGCGGTGGCTGGTGAGGTTGGCTGTTGTGGGCGTGTTGGTGTGCGCATGGCTGACTGGTTGCATGCACATGGCCACCTACTCCTTTTGCGTGGCTTTTTAAGCTCGGAGCCTCCGCCATGCATGACCCAAGCCTCTGCTTTTCCTTGCGCATTCTCTCCATCCCGAGCACGCCTTCTATCTCTTCTTCTTCCACTCATTCTCTCTCTCCACTCACTCCCTTCCGTCTCACTCTATCACTCTCCCTCCCATGTTTCTCTCCTCCCCTACGATCTCCTCTCTGTTTGGTGTGCTCGAGGGCCAGCGATGGTGTGCGGTGGCTCGTGGTGGTGCGTGGAGCTTGAGTGGGGTGCCCTCGTGGCCGTGGTTGCGTCGTGGTCATTGGAGTTGGCTGGAGAATCGTCGGAGCGCATTTTTAGATATGCATATCAAATCCTTGTAATAGAGAGCATGAAAGTGGTAGAAATTAATAGGGTTGCATGAAATCTTGGTAAATTAACATTTTTAGAATTTATTGTTATTTTATGAGAATTTAAGGTTGATTTATGGGCATTTGTGCCGGTGGTTGCGTTTTGGGTCCTTTCGACCCTTCTGCCTTTGCGATTTTATATCTTGATGCATGGTGAATGGATTTTGGTTTTATTTGTGTGGATTTAGAGTAGACTTGAGGGTCTACATCTTATGTTTTATGCAAGATTTTTAGTGTTTGTTTAGGGGGTCCGATTGGAGGTCATAATTGGGGCGATTTCGGACTATAAGGTTTTGAACCGTTTTCTGGGATCGCAGAATTTGACATACCAAAGTGAAAACGGCATATTGAATCAGTGAATTTCAGTATACCGTTTTTCTGTCTGTTTAGGTCCTTTGGTAGAAATTCAGTCGTCCGATTTTGGATGGTTGTCCGAATCAGAAGATTTCAGTCGATCGAATCATTTTTGGTATACCAAATTTGGCCTGAGTGTTGACCGTTAACCCGATTCGATCGATCGATCTAGATCGGTCAACCGAACCAGGGATTTTGGCATACCGAACTTGTTTTCGGCATGCCGAATCAGAGCACAAATATGTTTATAAAAATCTGATTTCTGAGGGTTTTCCGGATTGGTTTGTTTTGTCCCATTGAGAGGGATTATGGGCCATCATTGGTGGTCTCTGGGGACCCCTGATGCACCGTTTTGCCGAGGTTTTGAAAGAACTTTCAAAGATATGAAAAATGATTTTGGAAAATGGATTTCAAAGAAATAGTTGCCCTATTTTGGAAAATGTTTTCCTAATTTTTTATGTATAGATTGACATAGTGTGGGATTGTGTCGTCGGGACCAAGGAATGTGATGACATTCTCGAGTGGTCGGATGAGACTCCTTGGTTGAGGTCGGGGGCCAAGATACCAGAGACTAAGGGGCGTCGGGTCTTGGAGGTATGAGACTCCATGACTGTCGTCTCAAGACTAGGGTTGTGGTCGGCGGGTTGAGGTGTCTTGTGGCATGGCGGGGAGGTATGATACTCCTACTGTCATTGTGAGCACTGAGGCTTGGGTGTCGTCGGGTGTGGAGGTATGACACTCCCTCTTGAGCACTGTGTGTGGAGGACGTCGTGAAGAAACGAACCATGTGGTGGTCAATGCGGGTGAGACACGTGCCCCGTAGCTGGTAGCGTCCTGAGAGACAGGACAACCTTCCTAGGGAGGGGTTGGCTTTATGATGGTTCTCTAGGTAGGGAGAATCGTGGGACAGTGATCGCTCCTACATAAGGTGGCTTCATCGTGGCAGTGTAGAACGTTGTGGTCGCTCCTCGTTGGCTGCTTGTAGGCAGAGTTAGGTTGCTTGGCGCTAGGGTTCCCGACTCACTATGTGTGGTTTTGGCCATTGAGAGCCTTTGCTTGTGGTTTTGGGCTAATAGAACTCCGGTTTGTGGTTTTGACTTGTGTGGGCCAGTTTTGTGAAGTTTTGAGAAAATGGTTTGCAAAATGAATTTATAGTTATAGTTTTGTTTTCTGTGCTTTTCCTTGGGGTGTGTACTGGGTGACTTTTGCCACTCATACGTTTTTTCTCGTGTTTTTGGTTTGTTGGTGCAGATATGCAGAGGGTTAGTGTATAGTCTGGAGTCTCCTAGCCGCATACACAGGTTCCTGATAGTTAGATATTTACTGTTTGGCTTTAATTTTCCTGTAATTTAATTTGTTTTAAATTATTATGGAAAATGTGGAGCGTTACAGTTTTGGTATCAGACCTCCAGGTTCACTAGGTCGCACTAGGTTAGTGCTGCACCTAGGGTGTCCAGTCTAGACACTCCATAGGTTTTGCATGCATGGTAGAGTCTATACTTGATTTCTCGCCCTGGTTTTCTAGTTGTTGTTTTGTTTGTGGTGCAGGTACTTTGCCTTTCTCCGTTAGGATTCTTCCTCGTGGTCGTAAGGTCAAGGCCCCTATTGAGGAGACTAAGCTCCAAGAGGACGTAGGCGAATGGAAGGTGGTTCGTGCAGAACTTAGGAGTTTGGCACACGGGATCTCTCACACGTTCAACAAGAGTAGTGTTAGTGAGCAGTCGGGCGACCCGTGGCTGGACCAGTTCATGAAGCTTCGTCCACCGTCATTCAAAGGCTTGGTCAGTGCTTAGGAGAGCGAGGCCAGATTGGAGAAGGTAGTGAAGATGCTGGAGAGCATGGCGTGCTGGGAGGAGCATTGGGTGCGGTTGGCGACCTACCTGTTGGATGGTGAGACAGATAGGTGGTGGAAGTCTGTGAGGCGGTTGAAGTTCCTGGACTCAGTCACTGTTTGCATCCAGTGGAAGGATTTCAAGGCGGCCTTCTATGACATGTATTTTGCCGCTCATGTGAAAGAGTAGCTTCGCTGAGATTTCCGGAGTCTGGAGCAGGGTACGATGTCGGTGCTCGAGTATGAGACTGAGTTCACTCGGCTGGAATGTTTTTGCTCCTACCTATGAGTCTGAGGAGAAGCGGGCGCAGAGGTTTCTGGACGGCTTGAACCCTAGGCTAGGGGTGAAGGTGATGGGTTGTAAGTGCCAGACTATGGAGGACATGGTTGGAATGGCTTATCGCTTTGAGGCGGAGCATCAGAAGTTTCTAGAGAGTCGTCCCAAGGGGAAGGGAATGTCTGTTTTTACCTCGCGGTTCTCTTTCTCCGGTCCTCCAAGTGCTGGTAGTTTGGGTAGCCCTGAGAAGAAGCAGAAGGTGAGGTCCAGTGTTTCCTCTACAGGTCGGCAGAGTTTGGTTGGGGGTAGCAAAGCTGGCCTCAGTCAAACAGGGTCCAGTGCTCCTGGTGGGAACCAGTGCTTCAACTGTGGTCAAGTGGACCACATCATTGCATATTGTCCTCATCCATGGCAGCCTTCGGCCTCTGTGGTGTGCTATAGTTGTGGGAAGGCAGGACAGGTTCAAAGATCTTGTCCGGAACCGCATAAGAAGGTAGGGAGTGCGCCATTGCAGCCGACAAGGGGACGAGTGCTCACCATCGCAGCTCCAAGTGTTGGGTCTTCGGGAGATGTTGTTGAGGGTAAGGATGAATAGCTGGTTCTGTAACTCTCTGAGATATATTGTAATCTGCTTGTAATCTAGACATTTGCTTGATTGTATGGATGAGTGGTGTTGTTTTGTTTGGCCATCAGGTTCTTTTATTGTGGCTGGACAGATGGCCAAAGTTTTGTTTGACTCAGGGAGTTCTTTCTCCTTTATCACTGAGTCTTTTGCGGTGGAGTTGGGAGAGAGACCAGCTAGAATGGCCTTTCATCTCAGCGTGGTGACGTCGCTGGGGGAGCACGGTTTGGCATGGAGGTATCTGTGGTCTGTCGACTTGACGCTAAATGGTAGAGAGTTCGACGCCAGCCTGATCGTCATGGACATGCGGGTGTACGATGTGATACTCGGCATGGATTGGTTGGCGCAGCAGTCCGCTTTCATCAACTGTGCTCGGAGGAGAGTTTATTTTCGGTCTCTTGAGGATGGGTCTTTCTTTGTGCAAGGTGGGTGTCAGGGTGAGCATAAGCTTGTCATTCCAGCTATGAAGGCTTATAAGTCTTTGGTTAGGAGTTGCGTGGGGTATCTAGCTAGTATAGTTACATCCACTTCTCCTGAGTTGGGTGTTCACAACATCTCTGTGGTGTGTGAATATCTCGACATTTTTCCTGACGATTTGCCTAGTATGCCACCTCACAGGGTAGTAGAGTTCTCGATCGATTTGATCCCCGGTTCTAGTGCTGTGTCGAAGCCTCCTTATCGCATGGCGCCAGCAGAGTTGCGAGAGCTCAAGACTTAGTTGCAGGAGTTGCTGGACGAGGGGTTTATCAGGCCGAGTGTGTCTCCATGGGGAGCGCCTGTCTTGTTCATCCCCAAGAAGGATGGTTCGCTCCGACTGTATATAGATTATCGGATGCTGAACCAGATCACGGTGAAGAGCAAGTATCCCCTGCCCCACATTGATGACCTGTTTGACTAGTTGCAGTCTGCATCGGTGTTCTTGAAGATTGATCTAAGGTCAGGGTATCAGCAGTTAAGGATACTAGACTCCGACATTCAGAAGACTAGTTTCCAGATGCGGTACGGGCATTACGAGTTCACGGTCATGCCTTTCGGCTTGAGTAATGCACTGATTGCATTTATGGATCTGATGAGCATGATTTTTAGCCCTTTTCCGGACCAGTTTATTGTGGTTTTTGTTGATGACGTGCTGGTCTACTCCCCAGATGTTGAGACTTATACCTTACTGTTGTGGGCGGTTTTGGATACTCTGAGGCGTCATCAGTTGTACGCCAAATTCTCCAAGTGTGAATTCTAGTTGAGCGAAGTCATCTTCCTTGGCCATTTGATTTTTGAAGAAGGCATCAGAGTGGATCCTGCCAAGGTTGAGGCAGTGAGTAGTTGGGAGAGACACAGGACTGTGACAGAGATCAGGTGTTTCTTGGGTTTGGCGAGCTATTATAGGAGGTTTATCATGGATTTCTAGTCCATAGCCGTGCCTTTGACAGAGTTGACCAGGACGGGAATTCGTTTTTGCTGAGACCAGAATTGTGAGGTGAGTTTCCAAGAGCTGAAGTCTCGTCTGGTTTCTGCCCCTGTGTTGACTCTGCCTTTGGGAAGTGGCAACTTCACTATGTATAGTGATGCCAGTGGCGTTGGGTTAGGGTGTGTTCTAATGCAGCATGGCAATGTTATCGCATATGCTTAGCGCCAGCAGAAGGATCATGAGAAGAACTATCCGACCCACTATTTGGAGATTACTGCCGTAGTGCTCGCTCTCAAGCTCTGGTGACACTATCTTTATAGGGAGCAGTTTGAGGTCCTCACCGATCATATCTGCTAGAAATATATCTTCACACAGAGGGACCTCAACCTGAGGCAGCGTCGTTGGGTAGAATACTTGAAGGACTATGATTTCAGCCTGTCCTACCATCCTGGCAAGGCCAACATGGTCGCCGATGCGGCGTACACATGCGATGGCGAGCCTGATGGTCAAGGAGTGGACCATGTTGGAGGAACTGGTGAGCTGCAGGCCTAGGGGGCAAGCTTGGGGAACGGTCGGTGCCTAGATAGCCAACCTGTTTATTCAACCGAAGCTGTTAGAGTTTATTGTCGCCTGTCAGCGGCTGAATCCATTTGTTCAGGCTGTGTTTGAGAAGCTGGAGGCTGGTGGTGAGCTTCATTTCTCTGTTGGGGCATATGGAGAGTTGAGGTATGATATGCGTCTATATGTGCCCCAGCATGAGGAGGCCAGTCAGAGGTTGTTGGATGAACCGCATCGGTCTAGGTACACCATTCACCCTGAGAGTACAAAGATGTACCGAGACTTGAAGCCGAATTTCTGGTGGCCTGGCATGAAAAGAGATGTTACAGACCATGTGGTGAGGTGTACCACCTGTCAATTGGTCAAGGCAGAGCACCAGAGACCTGGAAAGACCTTGCAGTTGTTGGATATTCCTGTGTGGAAGTGGGAGCACATCTCGATGGACTTCGTGACAGGTTTGCCGCAAACTCAAAGGAAGAACGACATCATGTGGGTGATCGTGGATCGGCTGACCAAGTCTTCTCGCTTCCTGGCCATTCGGGTGAAGCTTCTGATGCACCGCCTAGCGGAGTTGTATGTCTCCGAGGTGGTTAGGATGCATGGTGTTCTGGTGTCATCGTGTCGGACAGAGACACGAGGTTCACCTCAAGGTTCTGGAGAACTCTGCAGGAGGCCTTTGGCACCGTGCTCAACTATAGCACAGCATTTCATCCTCAGTCAGATGGTTAGACAGAGAGGACTATCTAGAAGCTGGAGGATATGCTCAGAGCATGCGTCTTAGACTTTCAAGGGAGTTGGGAGGACCATTTGCCGCTGATTAAGTTTGCCTACAATAATAGTTATCACTTCAGCATCAGGATGGCGTTGTACAAAGCATTGTATGGTAGGCCATGTAGATGGCCGGTTTGCTGGAGCGAGGTGGGTGAACGTTAGTTGATTGGTACTGAGCTTGTGCAGCTGTATGCGGACAAGGTGGATCTGATCTGGAGCAGGCTGTTAACTGCACTGATTCGGCAGAAGAGCTATGCTGACAGGAGGCGGAGACCATAGGAATTTCTGGTGGGAGATTGTGTTTCTGAAGGTGTTGCTGACCAAGGGTGTCGTGTAGTTCGGGATGCGTGGCAAGCTGAGTCCTCGCTATATTGGCACGTACCAGATCACCCAGAGGATTGGTGAAGTTGCTTATCAGTTGGATCTACCACTAAAGATGTCGTCTGTGCAAGACGTATTCCATGTCTCCATGCTGAGGAAGTGCCTGGCTGACGTTTCTCATGTGATCCCAGTTCAGCCGGAAGGGCCCCAGGAAGATATGTCCTTTGTGGAAGACGTCGTCGAGATTGTTGACCGCACGGAGTAGGTGTTGCGGAATAGGGGGATTCTGCAAGTCTTGGTGCGGTGGCGGCATCATGGAGTCGAGGAGGCCACGTGGGAATGTGAGGAAGCCATCCAATCCTAGTACCCGTATCTTTTCGTCTAGTGATTTTGAGGGTGAAATCTTCTTTTAAGGGAGTTAGGATGTAACACCCGTAAAATTCATTTTTGTAAATATTTACATTTTATGAATTTTATTCCTATATGGGTGTTACTGTTCCGAGGCCCGTTGTGCGGTTTTGTGCTTTTGGACTTGGGCCTCATGGGCCAGCTTCTATTTGTGTGTCCCTGTGCGTGGTTTGGCACTATGCATTATGGCACCATGCGTGTGGGGTCAAGGTGTGGGGTTCGCTTGGGGCCCACGTTGGTGGGCCGGTGGTTGAGACTGGCAGTTAGCCTCGTGGTTGTGGTGGGTGGTTGGGTGCGTACGGTGGCTGGCGAGGCTGGCAGTTGAGGGAGTGTTGGTGTGCACGTGGCTGACTGGTTGCATGCACACTGCCACCTACTCCTTCTGCGTGGCTTTTTAAGCCCGGAGCCTTCGTCATGCATGACCCAAGCCTCTGTTTTTCCCTGTGCATTCTCTCCATCCCGAGCACACCTTCTTTCTCTTCTCCTTCCACTCATTCTCTCTCTCTCTCTACTCACTCCCTTCCGTCTCACTCTCTCACTCTCCCTCCCCAGTTTCTCTCCTCCCCTGCGATCTCCTCTCTGTTTGGTGTGCTTGAGGGCCGGCAACGGTGTGCGGTGGCTTGTGGTGGTGCGTGGAGCTCGAGTGGAGGACTCCCATGGCCGTGGTTGCGTCGTGGTCGCCAGAGTTGGCTAGAGAATTGCCGGAGCGCATTTTCAGGTACGCATTTCAAATCCTTGTAATAAAGAGCGTGAAAATTTTAGAAATTGATAGGGTTGCATGAAATCTAGGTAAATTTACATTCCTAGAGTTTATTGTGATTTTATGAGAATTTAAGGTTGATTTATGGGCATTTGTGCCGGTGGTTGCGTTTTAGGCCCTTTCGACCCTTCGGCCTTTCTGATTTTATATCTTAATGTATGGTGAATGGATTTTGGTTTTGTTTGTGGGGATTTGGAGTAGACTCGAGGGTCTACATCTTATGTTTTTTGCAAGATCTTTTGTATTTGTTTAAGGGGTCTGATCGAAGGTCCTAGTTGGGGCGATTTCAGACTGTAGGGTTTTGGGACGTTTTCTAGGATCGCAAAATTCGACATACCAAAGTGAAAACGACATATTGAATCAGTGAATTTCGGTATACCGACTATATTCGGTATACCATTTTTCTGTCAGTTTATGTACTCTGGTCGAAATTCGGTCGTCTGATTTTGGACGGTCGCCCGAATCAAGAGATTTCGTTCGACCGATCATTTTTGGTATACTGAATTTGACCTGAGTGTTGACTATTGACCTGATTTGGTCGTCTAATTTAGATCGATTTATCGAACCAGGGATTTTTGGCATACCGAACTTGTTTTCGCCATGTCGAATCCAGGCCCAAATATGTTTATAAAAATCTGATATTCCGAGGGTTTTCCAGATTAGTTTGTTTTGTCTCGTTGAGAGGGATTGTGGGCCGTCAGTGGTGGTCTCCTGAGACCCCTGATGCGCTGTTTTACCGAGGTTTTGGAAGAATTTTCAAAGATATGAAAAATGATTTTGGAAAATAGATTTCAAAAAAATAGTTGGCCTGTTTTCGAAAATATTTTCTAGGTTTTCTGTGTGCGGGTCGAGACAGTGTGGGACCGTGTTGTCGGGACTAGGGAATGTGACAACATTCTCGGGTGGTCGAGCACGTCTCCTTGGTTGAGGTTGGGGGCCGAGATACTTGAGGTTAAGGGACATCGGGTCTTGGAGGTCTGAGACTCCTTGACTGTCGTCTCAAGGCAAGCATTGTGGTCTGCTGGTTGAGGTGTCTTGTGACATGACGGGGAGGTATGATACTCTTGCTGTCGCTGTGAGCACAGAGTCTCGGGTGTCGTCGGGTGTGGAGGAGTGACATTCCTTCCTGAGCACCGTGTGTGGAAGACGCCGTGAGGAGGCAAACCCTGTGGTGGCCTGCGTGGGTGGAACACGTACCCCATAGCAGGTGCAGATATGCAGAGGGTTAGCGTAGTGCATATAGTCTAGAGTCTCTTAGACGCAGACAAAGGTTCCTGGTAGTTAGATATTTACTGTTTGGCTTTAATTTTCCCGTAATGTAATTTGTTTTAAATTATTGTGGAGAATGTGGGCGTTACATTGTTGCATGCATACAATTTTCAACCGAAAACCCACGAAAATCATATAACCTAGCATGATCTTTACTCATTCAAGTTATTCACACCATTCCTATCATTCCTACAATTTTTTTGTGATTTAACTTGTATTTTACATTATTTTTATGCATTTAATCCATTTTCCAAAACAAAGGAAAAGAAGGAAAGAAGGGGGTCGCTTACTTGGATCAGTACTCCGATGACCTCCACCCCGCTCGGTGCTGCTTTGGTAAGCCTCCGACAGTCCCTAGCCACTGACGGTCGCGAACTCGGAGCTCCTCTCATCCTGGGCACCAACTCCAGCTCAAACTCTTTCTCTCTCTCTCTCTCTCTCTATCTCGGCTTGCCTCCCCTCCACTTGCCTCCTTCCTTTGACTCCCCTTCCTCTTTATCTCCTCCTCCCCGCATCATGCCAACCATCGGCCCCATCACCCTCACGTCGGAGGGGTCGGGACGGCATGGCTTTTCTATGGTGGCATAGGTGAGGAGAAAAGAAAGAAGGAAGAAAAGACAGGAAAGAAGGAAGAGTCTCGCGCGTGAGGGGTGGGGAGAGAGGAAAGAAAAGAAAAGGAAAAGAGAATGGAGAAAAGGATGGATACACAAATCGAGGCAACTGTACATCTTCTGACCAGATTCCACATTGGTCCTATAACACAAGCAGGTGCACAAAAAACTAACAAATCTCCTCACACACAAGAAACATCAGATTATCCATTAATTAACTATTTATACAATATTAAAATTAATTACATGGTTTACAATTAAAAAAAAAAGATAATCAGGCCTATGTGTTACAGTATTAAATAAATTGGTTCACCTCATCCATCCAGATTTCTTTCCTTTTTACTTATCTTCATCTAATCCAATGGTTGACATTCATATACTACACACACACACATACATAAAAATTTGAATGAGCCCAAGGCTCATTTTACGTAAACTGAGCTCCCATGTCATTTTCATAATCCGTAGATGATATCAAACTTTCAACTGTAGGATATAATCTATGTCATATATTGATCTAACATATTAAATATCAATTGTTTCTGAAAATTTAATGTATCAAAGATAAATAAAAAATTTCAAATAAAAATAAGCCTATGAGTCATGAATTTATCGTTATATATCAAAATCTATCCATCAAATGTGAAATTCGAAACAGTGAATATGATCTACATTTTTCATGATATTTTTCATGATATTTACGATTAAAAAATCCAGTGATTTTGATAATTATATCATAAGAAACAAGGTATTCATCAAATTAAATTTTTGTTGATTAATAAGAAACTGAAGAAACCATACAAGTTAGGTTATAAATTTAGAAGTTTTCTATTAACTTAAATTTTCATCAACGTATATTATAAGCATTTTAGAACAACATCTATGGTTTAGATTTTTTTTTATGAATGATATATAATGAAATCTACAAGAGGCTTAAGAAGGCACTCATTTTAATTAAGTGAGTCCCGGAGCTCATTCAAATACTCCCACACACACACACACATACACACCAAAATGGAGTTGTACATATATAATAGACTGTGTATAAAGGGTTAACCACCATTATATTGCTATCCTAGGGTTGTAATCTATGTAGAAAAGAAAATGAAAAGAATCACATCAACCATTCATAAAGAATCAAAAAGTCAATAATTAATGTACAACCATGTTGATTATACACTAGTATACAATCTTATATATATGTGTGTGTATGTATGTGTGTATATATATATGTGTGTGTATATATATATATATATATATATATATAGGGAGCATATCTCCTGCATCTTACCTAAAATTAACTTAAAATGAGGCTTAATCCTAGTCCTACATCACCTAGCATGATAATCATTAAATACAACTAAACCTTAAAACTAGTTTTCTCAAAACCACTATCTTTGGTACATTCAAATTCAGAATTTAAACTCAAAAGTAATTCCAATTTAGCAACCACCAACTCCCTTTAATCATGCCTAATACTTATCAATTAGTTTCTCTCTCTTACTCTCTCAATCTCTTTCCTCCTTAAATCTCTTTCACATATACACACAACTCCCTCTCTTTTTCTCTCTTTCTCTCTCTTCACCACCACCACACACACGGTGCTCCTTCTCCTTATCTTTCTCTCTCCCTATCTCACCACACACTCTCACTCCCTTTAAAAAAAATACAAATTCTGTTACTCTCTCTCTCTCTCTCTCTCTCTCTCTCTCTCTCTCTCTCTCTCTCTCTC
>JAMKQA010004587.1:0-14018 GCA_024699735.1 Posidonia australis | reverse complement strand
AGCATATAGAATAAGCAAGCACGCATTTAGCAGACCATAGACAGTAGGAAACCTAGAAAGACCGAGTTTTCTCGGGCGTATGGGGGTGCCTAACCCCTTCCCCATGCGTAACCAGAATCCTTACCCTTTCTCTGGCTCGCACTCATCTTGCATTATCCATTAGGCACGGATCACACATGCATTCTGCATTTTGTTAATTTTGTTTCGTGATTTTCTTGTGTTTGTTTTGGTTTTCCTTGTCTTTCCATTAAAAGACTATGTGGCGACTCCTTTCCTTATCCTTTTTTCTTCCCTTTGATGTTTCTGAGTCTTGTCTCGTCCTCCGGATTCACCATTTTCGCCGTAACTGTATCGGACCTCCCAGTGTGTTTCCACACACCGAAGTAGGTTTGGTGAACCGCGCTCAGGGGTTCCACCGGCATGGTCACAACACCTCACAATTCTTCTTAAATTGGCATGAAGATGATGAAAATGACTAGAATAGCATGAATTTAATGTGTAGTAGTGATTTCGTGAATTTATGGTGTATTTATGGTGATTTTAATGCGAGGTTGAGTACTATTCATTCGTTTTGAGTTCTTTGGCTTTGAATTTTAATATCTTGAGCTATGGTGAATAGTTTGTGATGACTCTTATGCCCAATGATAGAATGCTTGAATGCCTTCATTCTAGTTTTTTGGTGGAATTTTTGGTGATTTGTGTTGAGCTTGGCTCAAGTTCCCATTTTGGGCATTTTTAGGTTAGGGTTGTTCTGGGTTTCTATAATCATTTGATTCAATATGCTGATTTTATTTAATATGCCAAAATTGCCCCTGAGATTACCTAGAGTTCAGAAATTGGTATAACAAACTCTGTTTGGAGTGTCGATTTGGCTCTCAGGAAATCAACCTAGAACCAAGTTTCAATGTACCAAAATGGGTTTGGTATACCAATTATGCTCTCGAGTGTGAGCCCAGGGCACTAACTCAGTCGACCAAATCTTATTCGATCTGTCGAATCAGACCTTAGAACCCATTATTTATAGACTTTAAGTCGGGTTTTGATGATTTAATTATGTTTAAATGGTGTGTCAGTTTTGTGGAGATTTTGGTGATATAAAATGGTTTTGAAAATGATTTTTAAAGGAAAAATATGGTAATGTTTTGTAAATGAGTTTTTTGAGGTTTTGTGGAGGACCAACAGACTGAAGGGGCTTGTTGTTTGAACCAAGGAATGTGACAACATTCTTGGGTGGTCAAGCACGTCACCTAGGTTGAGGTTGGAGACCAAGAGACCATAGGTAAGTATTTGTCGAATCTCGGAAGTATAATATTCCTGGACTGTCGTCCACAAGGTCGAGGCTGAGGTTCGTAAGTTGAGGTGCTGTCTGGACTTGAAGGTATGATACTCCGGTCATTTCGAGTGCTAGGACTTAGGGTGTCGTCCAGACCTGGCGGTATAAGACTTCGGTCATTTTCTGACACTATAGTTTAGACCCCGAGAGGACATACCTTGTGGGGGCCAAGACAGGTAGAGCACGTGCCACATTGATTAGTGACATCCAGAGAGTGGACAAGCTTCCTGTGTGGTTGGCATGTGAGCCATCCTTTCTGTGTGGTTTGACTGTAGGACGGGTGAGTCCTCCTAAGTTGGTGAGACCATGCAAGTGCAGTGCACTTTAGTGGCTACATGTGGCCTAAGTCGGTTGCCTGGCACTGTGGTTTTCTACCTGTATAGCTCAAAATTTTGAGTTTTTGGCCTATGTGGCATTTGAGTTTTCTACCTATGTAGTGTCTCTATTGTTTCTTCATGTTTTGGCCAATAGGATCGTAGTGTTTGGTGATATTAATGTTTTCTAACAAAAATCAAATGGTTTTGTGGAAATAGGTTTGATCTAGCTTGCTTTTATTGAGGTTTTATTTCGGGTTTTCGCATGATTTTCATGGGTTATGTGTTGAGTGACTTTCTAGTCACTCACGTGTGTTTTCCTTGTAGTTTTTAGTTGTAGGTGCAAATGACTAACGATTTGCATTGCTAGTTCATATAGTCGAGTTGCTTAGCCATCCACTACAAGTTCCTAGTAATTTAGATACTGTAGTTAGCTTTTAATTATTCTGTAAATTGAGCATTTAATTATGTTTCATCAACTTCTTCTACTTCAGCTAAGTTTAGGAACATGCAGCAAAATTAGGACGTTAACCATCAAGCTTATGGAACTACTAATCTCTCCAATACAAATCCAAGGCACCCCTTGGACGTGAGTTCTCTTGACAATGTCCCAACAAAATAGGAGGACGTTGATATCCCTTAAATCAGGCATGCAAATTTCTTCATTTTGACGAGGATGCCTTATTTTTGCAATTTTTTTGGTCCTCTTATAATTTGAACACTTGTAATATTGAATATGTCTTTATTTCCATTATTTGTCTGGTAATCTTTTTTCTACTTTATTTTCTATGTACCCTTCTAAGATTCTAAACTCTATATATTTAACTTAGTGGTGTTACTCATGATCAAGTTTTATGCTTATAATATTTATCGTTTACAAAAAATTTTAAAAAAAAACCATGATAAGAACTGTTACAAAACGATAATAAAATGATGAAAATAAGAATAGAGCTTATACATCTAATGTATGGAAGTATTATAGTATTTAGTCTAAGCAGTGGAAAAAAAAAATAGTGATTTCTTTGTGAACTACAGGTTGGTACAGGGGCACGCATATAGACAAATGATAAATTTTATTATTACAAAAACAGTATTAGGTAAATATATTACTCTACTCATCTAAGGGAGAGGGAACTCTATTGGTAGAGACCGAGGATATTGATGACGCTAGCGACAGCCATGGGAGTCGATGTTGATAAGGGAGGAAGACGATGAGGGTGGAGGATGAGGATCAACGGAGGAGTAGGAAGATGACAACAATAATGTAGCAGGAGAGAGGACGATAACGACGATGTAGCAGAAAAATGCACGACACAGGAGTAGGTAGACGACGATGACAATAGGAACGTCACGGTATGCCCGCAGCTGCTACGTTTCCTATACATAAAATGGGATTTTGTAAGCAGTTTCATTTCCAGATTAAAGATAGTTAAGGTGCGTTAAAACCGAAGGGTACTTACGAGAACAGGTCGAATTTATCAAACCATTTTGCGAATGGCTACTGTAGCTTTTGAAATATTGCTTTGGTTCAAGCCAGAAATGAATTTCACTAATAACAGAGTAAGTTGTGATGCAAATTAATTAAGAGTCTTAATTTAGGCAGCATGGGGTAATCGGGTCCGCATGGCGTGTGAGTCCGGCCGTCATCTTCTCGTTCCTCAGATCGTCACTATATAAGAATAAGCATAAACCACAACAGCAAGATGCAGTCACAAAGTGGTGGAAACCATCGAGCAATGGCTGGTACTTCTTCTGTGATAAGACGAGGACGAAGGCCATGTCTCTGTCTGGTTCTTCTTTGCATGGTAATCCTGATTCCCAACGCGCCTGCAGCCCACGCCTCCACCAACTTTGATCCACTGCTGCTGCAAGAGAATCCGAAGGTCGACGCACGCCTACCATGCAATGGTTCCATCGGAGAGTGCAGCGACGAAGAGACTGGGTGGCTCATGGACTCCGTAACCGGCAGGAGGCTGCTTTCCGACCCAAATACTATAAGCTACAAAGCAATCCAACAGCCTCAAGACCCCGCCATTAAGCCCAAGGCACCAGGAGATCCCTATACAAATCGTGGCTGTAATAAGATCCATCGCTGCAGAAGTTAACGCTTGATGACGACCAGACACCAGGACGCGATTTACGTAATAGCACGTAGTTATCTTGCTTTATAAAATTTGCTTTCAGACCTATGTGAGCATATGACTCAAAATAATCTTTTTTGTTAAATTTGCTTTGTATCTTTTGTCTTTTGCTTTCGAAGTAATAAAATTTGAAATAAGGAGGGGTTGTGCCAGGCTTACTTATTCAGGCATCTTCAGCATCATCTCCACCATGGCCTTTCGTGGTCAAACTTCTGGTAAAACTTGGGAAAGCATGGTAACTAGAGGTACAAATACGCAAGGCAGATAAGTGTCAGTCAGATATATGGAAAGACTGGTCATGTAGATTTGAATTGCTGGCAAAGGTTCAATCACTCCATTCGCATGGATGAATTTTCCAAAGGTTACAGATGCTCCTGAACTCTTAATACCAATCTCACATGCTGGTTCTGCTACCGTTACTCTTCGTAAGAACACTAATCCTACCGACCAAATGACCTATTTGAATACAAAATTCTATACTGCAATACTACAATAGCTCCTATCACATCTGGGTTGCTTCAATCCTCATGAGGAACCATGAATGCACACCTTTTCATGCCAAGTTTCATTTGTACTGCTATGGGGTATCAGACATCTCCTTCAAGTCTTCCATGTGGAGGGCCTCTTGCAGACTCTTCACTAGCATATATGCTAAAAGGTAGGTCTTCGTGTTCAATCTAATTCGGTGATTAAACGTCTTTGCTACGAGTTCATAATATGTTAATTGCCCTTGAATTCTTAAAACCAATTAAATGGAATTCTAAGATCACAACATGTGCCCAGGTCGGTCAGGAAATTCATCTCATCATCATCGAAACGGGTTGAAGAAAATTGGTTTTATGCCGAGAACTTGTCCATGAAGCTACAAAGCTAATTCCTTCAGACACTATTTGGTCTATTGTAAGGAGAAGAAAGCACTCCTGAAGGCATATGCCTTCTTAATTTGATTAGTATAACCAACGCAAACGTATCTTCCATGCATATTGCTCCTCGACATCATCATACTGTTGGTCAACTAATTTGGGTGTAGTACTTCTCTGATCATGCATGGTTGGTACCCAACAAACAGGCCATGTCCTTCTTTGCTGCCTGACTCCCCTTAATACTTGAGATTGAGCCGTTAGATTTATCTTGAGATTGCTTGCAATGAAGGTGGAGTTGACACCCATGATATTTGTTGTGCTTTAGGCAGAAAAATTCAAGTTTCTTAACAAGGATGATAGTTGTGCTGATCAGACTACCTTCAGCAAACCAACTGGATTGTCTTCAGAGCAATCACTACCTTCAGCTCTTTTTAGTACGTGGTCCATGTCTACCATGGGGGCAGCAAGGGGTCTTCCTTTCTTAGTTTGGCATGGTAATTGAAGACTTAAAAAAAGATGATAATGTAAAGCCATCCTTGATGACATTTGAATATTTTAAGTTATTCAATATTTTTTATTGAAGGTTCCTTAAACTAGTTTCTTTGGTCCTGTCATGTTATCTCTAGAAATATACAAGATTATATGTATTATTTGAATAACAGGCGAGGGTACACCGGATTTGAGCATGTATGGATGGCTGGAACCTCTCGGGCCATTCTTTCATGGGTGATGAGACAGATGGAATACTGCAGTCTAGCCCATACCAGCCGTCACTGCACTGAAAGGACCACATTTCACTTGGGTTACCAGGAGATAGAGAATGAGAAAGAACAAAGTATGTGAATTTCAATTGTCAAGTATTCCTCTCAAAAGTTCCGTAGGAATCACCTAAATTATACCGATACGTGTAGATTCTTCGTGAAGCGTCCAACGTGATTCTTCTCGGAACTTACACGTTCGTGTAACATTACAATCATACCTTTTATATTTTTCCAGACCATTCTTGTAACAACCTGTATAAAGGTATGTATTCTTCTTGAGAGAATAACAAAAACAATTATACCTTTATTTCTCCTATTTCTATCTAAGTCCTTTTCTCTGGTGCGCCTGTAATCTTACATGGTATCAGGCACAGGCTACGATCATGGCTTCCTCACCTGCTCGCAATCCCTCTCCACCTCCAACGCCATTAATGGCTTCATCCCAAGGTTCATCACCATCCCTATCCTCCAAATCCATTCCCACCTCATTCAATATCTCTCATCATTTCCCCACCACCATGGATAAGCCTGCATACCTCTGTTGGCGTTCCCAGTTTCTTGATGTTCTCACCATTCACCATCTCTTGCATGTTATCTCTGCTAATTTTACTCCTCCTTCTCCACCTAACCCGTCCTCTTTGTCGTCGTCGGAATACAATCTCTGGCTTAAGACTGGCCGTTTGGTTTTAAGCTGAATTAAGGTGATGGTCGCTTCCTTTGTTCAAACTGTTATCATTTCCTGCACCACCGCAAGACAGGCTTGGGATCTTCTTTCCAAATGGTTGTCACCTGTGTCAAAAATTCACATTCGGACATTGAAAGAGCAATTCAGAACATTAAAGAAAACTACATCACAAAGTATGGTAGATTACCTACTTACTACCAAGAGCATCTCTGACTCTCTTTCAGCCGTCGGAGCTCCCTTTCCTGACTCAAACCTCATTGAATATATATCTGATGGACTCGGTCTTGAATTTAAAGAATTCGTAACCTCTCTACATTTTCGGTCTACTATTACCTTTGATGATGTTTATGATTTGTTGCTTCAAGAAGAACAATATATGAAATACACATCCACAGTGGCTCTCGCAGCACAGGCTTCTCTAGACACCAACTCTTCTCCAACCCAACCATTGAATACTGCTAATGGTCGTAATAATGGACATGGTAGCCGTCGTGGTGGCTGCGGAGGCCATTTTAACCATGGTTGTGGTGGTCGAGGATGGAATGGAGGACGGTATCAATATCATAGCAAGAACAAATCTAATCACCACCTCTTCCACCTACGCCATCAGCCATTGACACCTCTGTTCCGTGTCAAATTTGCAACAGGTATAGGCACACAGCTAGGGTGTGCTATGAGCGAGGAAATTTTGCTTATGCTGCTTCCTCCTTCTCGGACCAACATCAGCCTAATCGTACCTCATGGTGTGTTGATTTTGGAGCAACACAGCACAGCGCATGACACCACATCTACAGAACATCAACACCCCTCATCCTTACATAGGTACTGATATAGTCCTCATTGGCAATGGGTGTTCCCTGCCCATCACCAACACTGGCTCCACTACTCTATCTAATTCTCTCCGTTTACATAACATTTTGCATGTTCCTCTCCTCACCAACAATTTACACTCAATCCATTGTTATTTTCTTCTTGATGACCGTGGTTTCTGTGTGAAGGACAAGACGAATGTACAAATTCTTCTCAGTGGACCTAGCTTGCATGGCTCCTATCATGCTTCCTTATCTCCTTCAAATGCTTCCGCCTTTCTCTCCACTCAAACAATTGCTTCTCTTTGGCATCTTCGTCTTGGTCACCACATGTGATATTTGAGCCTGATTATCCATTTTTAATTGTAAACCATGTAATTAATTGTAATATTATATAAATAGTTTATTAATGGATAATCTGTTGTTTCTTGGATGTGTGAGCTTGTAGTTGGCTTTCTGTGCACCTGCTTGTGATTTGGGACCCATGTAGAGTCCAGTTTGAGGATGCACAGTTGTCTCGATTTGTGTGCCTGTCTTTTCTTCTTTTTCTCTCCTTATTTTTCTTTTTCTCTCTCTCTCACGAGCCCGCACCATCCTCGTCTCCTTCCTTCCCATCCCCGGCCCGTGCCACCAACGACGCTAGCCCATGCCTCGTTGTCTCTTCCGACGCGATGGACAGCTAGTGCGACATGGGTGGAGAAGAGGATAAAGGGAGGCAGTGGCAAATGAGGAGAGGAAAGGGCGACCGAGAAAGGAGAAGAGAAGGAGGAGCAGCGCGCAACCGAGGAGGAGGTGGCTTGCGAAGTATGATGGAGGAGGAAGCTTTATTGGAGTGCGAGGAGGCTTGTCGGAGTGTAGGTGGGTCGCCGGAAGGATGAGCCAGGTACACGACCCTTATCCCTCCTTGTTTCCCTGTGGTTTAATCGAGTGAGTAAGATGCATGAAAATGACGGAAAATGCATGTAAAATCGTAGAAAAATAGAGAAATTGATGAGAATAAGTTGAAATGCATGAAAACATAGATGTCATGCGGTTAGGATGAAAAATTTGTAGAATTAAACGAGATTTGGGATGTAAGCTACAGTAGGTTTAACTGAGCTCCTTTCATTTGTGATTTTCGTGTGAATCGCATAGTTGATGGATTGAGGAATTGAAGAGTTTTGAAATAGACTCAAGGGTCTACACCCCATGATTTAATGGTAATTTGTAATGTGAGTTTGGGAGGTCCGATTGAGGCTCCCACCTTGGGCGATTTTCGTCGCCTGGAACGGGAGAATGCCCTGGTTGTGGGGTTTTCGGTATGCCGAATTGAATTCGATATGCTGAAATCCTGACAGATTAAGCCAGGATCCCTAGTTTTGGTAGACCGAAATCTTCAAGTCAACCGAAACAGGGGGTTTCGTTATACCGAATAAGTTTTGTATATCGAATCAGGAGATTTCGGTATACCGAACCTAAAATTCAGTTTGCCGATTTTACCCTGACCCTGAGATATGCAAATGTGAATATAAATGAAGGATAAATGTTTTTAAGTGTATGTAAAACATGTGTTAATGATGTTTTTCCCATGTAGAAGGCATGGAGGAATGTGGAACCCAAATAAGTAAATTTGGGAATGGTTTTGGGATTTTAAACCCTATAAATGGATAAAATGGTTGATTGTGTGTGGTTTTGGGCATGAGACCCAATTTGTGAATTTTAAAGCATGGCTTTTCATGAATTGAGTTGGGACCCCTCAAGTGGGTCAAGTATTGTATGGAAACAGAATCCTGTAATGGAAAAGGTTTCGAAAAGAAAATTTTAAAGAGTTTTGAAAATAAAACACTAATAATGTGTTAAGAAACCACGGGTGTTGGTGTCGACAACGTGGTAGGAGTATGAGACTCCAATGAAACCAGTTGCCAGACACAACTATGGTTGCCGAGCTTGAGACAGTGTAGACTGAGCCTGGGTCGTTGTACCTAGTTGTTTGGGTCACCGAACTCGTGACGGTGTAGGCTGAGCCTAGGTTGTTGAACCTAGTTGTTTGGGTCACCGACGGTGTAGGCTGAGCTTGGGTCGTTGTACCTAGTTGTTTGGGTCACCGAGCTCGTGACCATGTAGGCTGAGCCTAGGTTGTTGAACCTAGTTGTTTGGGTCACCGACGGTGCAGGCTGAGCCTGGGTCGTTGTACCTAGTTGTTCGAGTCACCAATGGGGCGTCAGACAAAGACGTATCCTATTGCATATATGAAAAGAAACTGAGGCCGGTTGGTCGGGGTGGTGGCATCCTGCACGGGGAATTTCACCTCAACAGTGCAGGAAGGTAGGGGAAAGGATGTCCTCGCCTACTGCTTGTGTGCCTGGTTACCCCAGATCAAGGTAACATCAGTAAAGAAAAGTGGAAATGTATAAGAAAAAGAATGTTATTTGAGAAATGAAAAGAAATGTGGTTTGACTAGGATTGGACTTATGAAAGGTCCTAGAATCCTAGAAATGAATAAGAATTATGGTTTTAACCAGTTACCAGCCAATGTTTGAGGTTTTGGTTTGAGCCCGTCGTGTTTTAGGCTGGATCTGGTCAGAAATATAAGTTTTTTTAAAGTGATTTTGATTTTGGGAAGAAATCCCAACTATTGAGAAAGATATGTTTTGGAAAATGATTTCCAAATGCTTTCAAAAGGAAATATAAATGTGTGTTTCTGAATGAGAATATAATTTGAAATAAATTTCCAAACATTTTGAAAAGAAAAGAAAGATGGGTTTGAAAAGAGTTGGATTTGGGATTTAACTCCCAAGTGATTTCAAACGAAACAAAAAAGGGGATGATGTTTTAAATGGAAAAATGGATTTTTGAAAGAAAACTAAGCTTTGAAAATTAAAAGGCTGAGTTTTATAGTTTTCCAGAGATTTTGTGGTTTTGTGTGTTTGGAGCGCGTACTGGATGACTTAGATGTCACTCACGCATACTTGTTTGTTTTCAGGTGCAGTCGAGTTCCAATGCCGGAGTCAGAGCTTCTAGCCGCACATTGTTTCCTAGAGGTGAACCTTAGTTACAGTTATTTAATTTTACTGTAATTAGTGTAATTTTGCTTATGATGCTATGATTTAGGTAACGTGCCCGAGATCGGGGCGTTACATTATTTTTCAGTTGCTCTCCAGCAAATTCTTCATTATGCCAACCTCAAACATTCCTCCATGCAGCAAGCCTGTCCTATGTGTCCTTTCGGAAAATCCACTAGCAAACCTTTTAGTCGCCGACAACATACCATCTCTACTCCTCTTGAATTACTTCATTTGGATCTCTGGGGCCGAGCACCCACTGTTTCTGAAGGACACCTTTACAACCTATCCATTGTTGATGACTACTCTCGTTTTACTTGGTTGTTTCCTTTAACAAGAAAATCTGATGTAATCTCTGTTTAAACAAAAATTCAGTTAATGATTAAGAATCTTCTATCTACTCACATTAAGACAATGGCAATGAATTTGTGAACCATGCTTTCTCCTCCTTGCTCAATTCCTTAGGGATTACTCATCAGTTAACCTGTCCTTATACTTCTGAATAAAATGGCATCGTCAAGAGAAAGCATCGACATATTGTATCCATAGGGAGGTGTTTACTTTAATACATATAGACAATGACAGCGAATTTGTGAATTGTGCTTTCTCCTCCTTACTCGGTTCCTCAAGGATTACTCATCAGTTAATCTGTCCTGATACTTCTTAACAAAATGGCATTATCAAGAGAAAGCATCGGCATATTGTATCCATGGGGAGGTTTTACTTCACTAGGCTACCCTACCAGCCTCCTTTTAGGTTCATGACTTTCTTATCGCCACCTTCCATATCAATCGTACAAGCACCCCTCTCCTCAAGGGCTTCTCTCCTTTCCATACCCTGTTTCACAGAACTTCTGATCTCTCCATGATTAAGGTTTTTGAGTGCCTATGTTTTCCTCATCTTGTTCTCTATACTAAACATAACCTTGAACCCCGATTTCTCTCATGCCTTTTCTTGGGCTACTCTACTCAGCAGAAGGGTTATAAGTGTCTACACTTACCTACTGATCGCATGTATATCTCCAAACATGTCTCCTTCTATGAAGCCACGTTTCCCTTCTCTGGATCGTTGGCACCTTCCTCCGATGGACCAACTGAACCTTCTCTATTTCTTCACTCTCTCTCCTATGTTTGAAATCCACCCAGGTTTTCAAATCTTTCTCCTGCTTCTCCTATGACCCCATGACATTCTCCTCTCTCTCATATTCAAACCTCCACTCATTCTCTCTCTTCTACTTTACCTACGCCACGTAATGCCACATCTCTTGACTCAGCCAGATCATCGTCTTCTTCCTCTAGCACACCTAATTCACTAGAATCCTCCTCGTCTCAACCCAAAAAACTTCATCGCCTTTCAGAGATTCTTCGATGCACCCATCCCCATCCATTATCACAGGTATTGATCGTAGAGCTATCAAATGCACTTCTTCATGTGTCGAGCTCCTACATAGAGGCTAAGCAGTTCCCACACTAGTGTGTGGCCATGGACGATGAGTTCCAAGCTCTCCTTCGCAACAACATTTCGACCTTGGTTCCACCGCCACCTCATGTCAATGTCATTGGCTCCAAGTTGGTGTTCTAGGTTAAATAGAAGGCTAATGGCACTATTGAATGACATAAAGCCTGACTGGTAGCCAAAGGCTAGCATCAGCAACATCACATCAATTTTAAGGAGACTTTTAGCCAAATGATTAAGCATACAACCATTCTCACCATTCTCTCTTTAGCCACAATGTTTCAGTGGCAACTTCATCAGTTGGACGTCTACAATGCCTTTTTCCAGGGCTTTCTGTCAAAAGAAGTTTATATACAATAACCACCAAGCTACAGAGATGTCGCTCGACCACATTATTTATGTTGTCTCAATTGTGCTCTCTATGGCCTCAAATAGGCCCCTTGAACATAGTTTCATCAGCTTCAACACTTTCTTCTTCATCATGGATTCTGGGCAAGTCTATCTGTTTCTTCCTTGTTCATTAAGTGACATCAATCCTCAACTGTGATTATCTTAGTCTATGTCGATGATCTCATTGTTATTGGCAACAACAATTCACTAATTGATCAAATTCTAAAGCTACTTTGTCAAGAATTTGATTGTCGAGATCTCGACACTCTCGGCTACTTCCTTGGCATGAAAATTTCATCTGATGCTGGCTCCATGCTTCTCACTCAAACGAGATACGCCACTAACCTGTTGACAAAGTTCAACATTGAAAATTGCTCTCCCGTATGATGACAGGGAATTGCTACCTACTCCCACCATATATAGAAGTATCGTTGGGGGCTTGCAATATCTCACCTTGTCTCAACCAGATCTTGCATACGTTGTCAATCGTGTCTCTCATTTTTTTCAACACACACGATCCTCTCATCTTCAGGCAATGAAGAGGATCCTTCTATATGTCCAGGGGAAATTACAATTAGGACTCCACTTCTCTGCTTCTACTCCTCAATTGTTGGCTTACTCGGATATGGATTGGGCTGGTGACTCCTCCGATTGGCGCTCTGTTACAGGTATCTCTTCTTTGGATCCAACTTGATCTCTTGGATAGAAAAAGAATAGTCTACCATTGCTAGGTCAACTGTCGAATCTGAGTATCATGTAATGGCTTCCATCGTCACAAATCTTTGATGGTTTTGCTTCCTCCTTATGGAGCTTGGTATTCCTCTCCGACGTACTTCGGTCATCTTATGTGATGATACGTCAGCCTTGCAAATTGCACATATTCCTATTTTTCACAGACGAACTAAACATATAGAAATTGATTATCATTTTATCATAGAGTTAATAGCATAGGGATCCATCTGAGCAAGCTACGTATCGTCTGATCTTCAAGTTGCAAATGTTTTCGCCAAGTCCTTGTCCGTTGCTTAGTTTCAGTGGATGTGATCCAAGTTGTTACTTTGTACATCCTCGTTTAGCTTGAGGGGGGTTGTAAGAATCACTTAAATCATACCGATATGTGCAGATTCTTCATGAAGCTTCTGACATGATTCTTCTCGGAACTTCCACGTCCACGTAGCATTACAATCATACCCTTTATATTCTTCCAAACCATTTTTGTAACATCCTATAAACGCATGTATGACCGTGCCCGACCCGAAGGGAGGGGAAAGGAGAGATCACAGCCATGCCAGGATGGCGAAGGCGCAAGGATAGATAAAAAAAGAAAAAGAAAAGGAGTCGCCACCTAGTCTTTTAAGGGAAAGACGAGGAAAACCACAAAAAGATGAATGTCTAAGGTGCTGATGAAGGCTGGATATCTGCTAATCAGAGGATGGGTAAGGATTCCTATTACGCACAAGGAAGGTGTTAGGCACCCTCGTACGCCCGAGAAACTCGGTCTTTCTAGTCCTATTGCTTGCTGAGGGTTAGATGAATGTTTGCTAAACCTGGATCATGCTCCAATCATGCTAATGTGCTGATGAAAACATATTGGTCCATGAACGCCTGCGAGAGGTCGTTCCAAGTCTTGATCGAGCCCATGTCAAGTGATGTGAACTACTTGAGGGCTGGGCCAGTGAGACTTTTCTGGAAGAGGCAGATAAGCAGCCTCTCGTCAACCTGAAGTTGAGCGAGATCTCCGCAATATGCCCGAAGATGCGAAATAGGGCAACCCTTTCCGTTGTACTTCTCGAAGTCTAGGATCTGAAAATGTGATGGGAGTGTCACCTCTGGGAAGTAGCAGAGGTCCCGGAATCCGTAGGGTTGGCGATCGCTTCCCCGCACTAGTTGAAGTGCCTTCTCCAAGTCACCTACCCTAGGAAGGAGGGCATCTAGAGCTACTACCGATGAGGGTGACGCAGCAGGGGGAAGGGCCTCATATGCCGTGTGGGTTGCACCTAAGTGCTCCTCTGGATCCACCATCATGCCACCTGGTGCTGTAGCGTGATGGCCGACATATCCGTGCAAGAGTGCTGAGTGTGGTTGTGGAAGTGACGGTGCCTGGACGTGATGATGTACAAAAGAAGGATGAACCGCGAACTGTGTGGCAGTGGGTGCTGAGTGTGGGAGTAACAGCTGCTGCAGTGGCACGACGCTAGGCTACAGGCTCTGAGGATGCTGCACTCC
>JAMKQA010004586.1:0-13576 GCA_024699735.1 Posidonia australis | reverse complement strand
CCCCCCCCCCCCCCCCCCCTCTAGAGAAGCATTAGGATCCAACAAAGGGGGCCTGCTAGAATTATTCTTCTACTTTCCTAAGTTCTTGATTGAAGAGATGAATGGGGTTTAGGGGCTGGAATGGGCCTGCGAGGTGGGCTTCAGGTTTTTGAGGTGGGCTTCAGGTTTTTGAGGTGGGCTTCAGGTTTTTGGGTTTTAGTATTAAGACTTTGTGATTTTAATTAAGGTTTTCGGTTTTAGTTTTAAGTTTTTGTGATTTTAAGGTTTTGGGTTTTACGGTTTAATTAAGTGATTTTAATTAGGGTTTTTGGGTTTCATTTTTATGTTTTTGTGATTTTAGGGTTTTGGGTTTTATAGTTTGATTAAGTGATTTTAAATTAGGGTTTTTTTTGGATTTTACTATTTTAGGTTTTTATGGTTTTAATTACGGGTTTTGGGTTTTATTATTTTAAGTTTTAAATGAATTAGATTTAAGTTTAAATGGATTTGGTTAATTGATTTTAGTTTGGTTAATTTAAGTTTTGGATTTGATTAATTTTAAATTTAGATTTAATTAGTTTTTAATTAAGGACTTATTTTAAATTTTGATTTAGTTGGTTTTTATTTGATCTAATTAGGGATTTCATTTAGATTTTTGATTTAATTGGTTTTTTTCTTTCATTTTTGTTTGGATTTTATTGGGTTTTACTTGATTTTGGTTTTAATTAAGATTTTTACTTAATTAATTTGAGTTTCTTAATGGTTTAAATGGATTTTATTTTGATTTTACTTTTGATTGGATTTCTTACTTAATTATCTTGAATATTAGATGGTTTGAGTAGATTTTATTTGATTTGGTTTTAATTAAATGTTTTATCTTAATTAAATTGAATTTTCAATATTTAAGTGTACTTTATTTGGTTTTGGTTTGGATAAAAAGTTTTTACTTAATTAATTTGAGTTTTTTGATGATTTAAGTGGATTTTACTTGGTTTTTGTTTTGATTAGGTGTTTTAACTTAATTAATTTGAGTTTTAATGACTTAAGTGAGTTTTATTTTAGTTTGGATTTTTAATTATGGGTTTTTGCTTAGATTAGGTTAGAGTGGGCTTGTGTGAGCCTAAATGAGCTTACATGGGCTTGAGTGGGTTTAGTTTGAGCTAGGGTTTAGGTGGAGTTAGGGTTTAGGTGGTGTTAGGGTTTTTGGGTTTGGTGGTCGTAACCAGAGCATCGTTCCAAAGGAGTCTGCTGCCAAGTGACTGTAAATTCTGGATGTCTATGGAAAGGAAGAGAACAAACACAAATAGATCTCAAGTAAAGGATCTTACCTATGGAAGCTTGTCTTCCTCGAAGACGGCAATGCCTCCGATTCGTGGTTTGACGACCGGTTGTTGAGGCTAGGGAGGATTGACGGAGGCTGAGAGAGGGCTGACGAGTGTAAGGATGTGTTTGCTTGGCTTGTTTGAGGTCTAGACAATTAGGTGGATTGATGTGTGCTCAGTTGAGGCTCGACGACCGACGACATCATAGCTTGACTAAAGAATGTGACTGGGCCTCAACTCAGGGACTCAGGACACCAATGCCAACTTGAGGAGGACTAATGGATGCTATGGAAGAGATGGCTTAGCTGTTCAGGGGTCGTGGAATAATGTATTGGTCGTGTGATGCATTGGATGGCCAGAAACAACGGTTCAGGTTGTCGGAGATGGCTGAAGGTGTGTTGGAGGTGTGGTCTATGCTGGTTGGAGTGCTCAAAGCCTAGCGGTGCGAAGAGAGAGAGCTACATGAGCTCAAGGGTGGCTTAAATAAAGGGAATAAGAGAGGGATGTCGTTGGATTTAAATGTGGATGATGAGGGCTTTAGATTTAAACTAGGTTGGATTGGATGGGAATTGGAATTAGGTAGAGGGGTTGGATGGTGGTTCACTAAGCGAAAAGACCAATCGAACCCTAGTAGTTAATTACTGACCCAACCATGCCCTCGACCTATGCGACATTGCCGCACTATCGGCACATGGTAATCAGATGACTAGGCCATGTCAAGACCTTGGGCTAGATTCTAGGCTTGCTCTTTGACTGTTGGACCATCAAATGGGCTTGGGCTTGGTATTATGTGAAGGCTTAAGGTGTTGGGTTGGATTGGAGGTTTCACGTTTGATTTGGGGTGGTTTTGGGGTGTGAATAGGGCTTTAATGTGGGAAAGTGCCTTGTTGCCACTGATACGCTCTTCCGAAGAAATTCATTAGCAAGTAGCCATGGTGGAGCTTCTACATTAAGATATTCTTTGAAGAAAATAGTCGATAAAGCAAATTCTATCATTAAGGATTTAATGATGTATATGTATAAATGTTAATATGATAGGCTAACTATAAAAAAATGAATATGCTCACTTCTCCAGGATTGATGTTTCATGATTCATGGTATACAATTACCAAATTCTAAATAAATATGTATTTTTGTTATTTTTTAAAGGATTCCATATTAATTGCAAAATGCATATCTTAAATGTTCATCAATTGCTATAAATTCTAATTTCAGCTAATAAAAGGAACATGGACTTTCTTTTCTTCTTTTTATACCTAACCATGAGGTGTCAATCTTCATAAATATATCTTAATTATCTAATGATGAGAGTCATAGTTGTTGTCATAAGAATAAATATACTTTGGAAATTGGCTTGTGCTATGTTTATTTTTCTCGAATTAATTACATTCCACTTTTTATTTAATATTTGAAGGAGGATATCAAACACACTAACAACTAAAACATAAAAATTGCAAAAATCATTTCAATTAAAAAGGAAATATACAATTTAATCAGATAGTTTGTATTATTTTTGTTAACAATTTATAAGTTTCAAGACTATATATTTCTTTCAAAACCAAACATATGATTCCCACATTTCTATAACACATAAATTTCAAATGTTTATTATTATGTGGAAATTCCAACTTCATTTAATAAAGTAGAATGTATTTACCTCAAAATTTATCTTTACCTAACCACGAGGCGTTAAATTACATAAATTAAAAAAATCATATCCCTCCCTTGATTGTATTTACCTCACCATTTAATAAATTTGTGACTTTTCTTAATTGATTTTGTTTATTTTATATTTCTTAACAAAATTTAACTACAAATAACATGTTAATATTACTTGTACTCTAAGATTACAAAGTACCAACATTTTTTTAATTGATTCTGAGTCATAATCTTTAAAATGTATATTACCAAACTAATTGTCAATGATTACTTGAGTGAAGGTTCTAGTTTCCCACGCACCTAGGTGAGTTTTCTCATTAAGTTTGGTGTTAGTAATTTTATTGTTCTATCATTTTCATAGCATTTATATTGTTGTAGATTTGTATTTGTGAATGTTTAACCAATTCTTGTTTTAGATATTGAAGTTTTTATCTTTATACTATTTGTGACCATGTTAGTAAATCGACTGTTCGCGTGCAAGGAAGTGCATGAAGAATCCCGATAAAGTCACGACAAAGATAGTGAATATGAGGAAGGATATTCGACTCAAAAATACCAAAATAAAACAAAGATGGATGCCGAAAAAGGGAGTCGCCACCTAATCTTTTTAACTAGAAAGACGAGGAAAATTGGATGCATAAAATGCAAGAAAGAGATGCAAATGCATGAATGAATGTTCCATGCCTAATGGATATGACACAATGGTCATGGTGGGCCAAAGAAAGGGTAAGTACTCCTGTTATGCAAGGAGAAAGTGTTAGGTACCCCCATACGCCTGATGAGTCTGCCTTTCTAGGCTAATCGCTTGCTTGTGTCACCAAATGCTAATTTATACTTGCTAAGTCTAAGATAGATGAATGCTACATGCCATGATGATGCAAATGAGGAGAATGAGGTGGAAAGACACCTAATCTAATACTCAGCAGTGCTACACAAGCTCTAGTCCAAGGCACCAATGTGTTGGTCAAAAGAACACTGAGTAGTAAGCATCATTGCCCTATGGATGAATGCGGCATGTCAGAAAACATTGAGGAAACCATGCAATGCAGACGAGGGCATACAGATGCAGGTAGAGAAATTGAAGGAAATATGCATGAATGTAAATAAGAGAACAAATCAAGAGTGGGTGCTAGAAAATATGGAAAACCATGCAATGCAAGCAAAGACATTCAAGTTACGATAAAACAGAATGAATCATGCATGAAAACGAATGAGAAAACAAACCAAGAGATGAAATAGAGCTCAACCTACTGTTTGCTCTGGACCAATTTGCAAGTCTGCAGGCTGGAATTGTGGTAACTGGGCTTCTAATCATAAATGATCCCAAAGCCAAAGAACGCCAAACCCAACAGCAAATGGTCTGGGCCATGATCCGAGGCCATGCAGGCACACCTTTCTGGGGCACGTGTCTAGCGCACCAGACAGGTGCACCTCACTGGCGCACCTATCTGGCACACCAGACAGGCGCACCATGCAGCCGCACTGGACATGTGCAAGGCCCGTGAAGTCCACTTAAGCCCATGAAGCCCACCAAAGCCCACCAAAGCCCATGAAGCCCACTAAAGCCCAAGAAGGCCCATTAAGTCCACTAAAGCCCAAGTAATCCACCAAGGCCCATCATAGCCCAAGCAAGCCCACTTAGGCCCATAAACTAGCCATTTCTTCAACCCATTTCTCCTTCTTCTAAGCTAACCAACCAAAGCCACGATTCGCAACCCATCCATTCTCCGTTCTCATCTCCTTCAGGCAGTCTCAGCACGTTGCCCAGCAGCAACCCAGCTCGAGCCCTCCACGAACCAGTGCCATCGGATGCATTGTCGTGAGGTAGGACAGTTGTTGATCACTGTCGACGCGCGGACAGGCAAGATGGAGGTGCGTGGGGGACAACATGGTGCTTACGAGATGCTGGTTGTTAGGGGAATCACTGGTTTGTTACGGGAGGCTGGTCGTTGGGAATCACTGCTCTGTTATGGGTTGTTACAGCGTGTTGTTATGGGTTTACCTATAAAGGGAGAACGAAAGAGAACAAAATAGAGAGAAAGAAAACAGAGAGGAGGAGTGCGACAGAGCATGAGAGGAGGAGAGATGAGAGATCCCGGAGCTCAGAGCATTCCTCCTGTGGCGATCCTGAGCTCGCTAGCCTGCCCTAGTTCCTCCCTCAGCCAGCTTCGATCATCCATTTCACTACCAGACCAGGTACACACTGTTTTGACCTCAATTCTCATTATAAGTGCTTCCCTAGGTCTCCTTATGCCTTCCTTGATCGATTCCAACAGGATCAGAGGCCTCCTCTGGTCGGAGTCGTTTTCTGGTAGCCTAGGTGGGGGTGCTGGTCCAAGGCTTTTCCCTGGTCCCGGTGCTTAGGTTCCCCTCTCCTAGCCTCCCTCTTGCTTCTCCACCCCGCCAATTCCCTCTCCAGCTACTGTGGAGGCCTCCACCAGAAGATCGCTGGAGTCACGCCACGTCGCCATCGCCGAAGAAGACGACAATTCACCGCGACTAGACGCTAGCCTCCAACCTTGCAACGCCGCTCCTCCCCCCAACGAACGATCTCCGACGCTCCACCAATGTTCCTGAGGCTCCAGGATCGCGATTCAGGCCTTGGATCACTCCCGCTACCTCGCTCGCCGGAGGAGACGACAGCGACGATCGATGGAACCCACATTGCGTGATCTTCCACCATTTTGGCCCCTTGATGGAATGGGAATGAACCTCGCCGCTCTCCCGTGACTCCTGGAGCCCAGAGATGCCGTGCTGTGCCCTCCAGTAGCCTTTTCTTCTCTGACACTGTCACTAGAGTGCCACGACGGCAAAGGAGGAGATCAGCCTCCTCCGACTGTCGCTCCTTCGATCCAAACCGTTGGATCTCCTCCCCTCCTTCGCTTCTTGCTTTCCCATTGGGTCTGATCTTTGATCAGGCCATGGGATAGCCTTTGTGTGTCCCTCCGGCGGTCGTCGACGGTAGAGGTCCGTCGCCGGCGGTCGCCATTTCTTTTTTCTCTTTTAATAAATAAAATAGTTTTCTTTGAATTAATTTCTGTAACTTTTGTTTTGTTGCATTTATGTTCTTCTGTTCTTGCAAGTAGGTCTTTTTCTCTTACAGTTAGGTCCCTACACATTTTTCTTTAAATCGTTTGAATAAAGTTTTAAATGAAAATATTGCATTGTACCCCCTAAGCATCTCTAATAATGTATTCTAGGCCAGAAAACTAGACAAAAACCCTAAGTTTCATGAAAATCATTTTGAATGCATATTTCTCTGTTCAAATTGCATTTAAACCCCTGAGTTTCATGAAATTCTTCTGAATGCATATTTCTCTGTTAAAATTGCAAGGTAAACCCTTAGCATTCAAATATCTGCACAGATGTGGTTTAAATTGCATTTTGACCCTTAAGCTTTTCTGAGTTTACACTGCATGCATATTCCTCTGGTTAATTTGCATTTTAACCCCTAAACTTTTCTGAAATTATTCTAAATGCATGTTTTGATGGCATAATTGCATTATAACCCCTAGGAACCTTTAATTTGGCTAAAAATGCATAGATTTGCACATTTGACCCTAGATTTCTTCAAAATTACATGAAATGTGTTTTCCTATGTATTTTTGATGATTTAGTTCCAGAAATTCAATTTTCATTCAGAATTTGGGTTTTTTTGCAAAAAGGCCCCTGGAATTTTCATTTTCACACTTTTGCATGCATTTTGCACATTTTGTTGCACTTCTTCATGCATATTTTCTCGTGACTTCTTCCTTTCTTTGTGCACACAGTTCTAGCACATTTTAAGTTTGGTTTTCTCATCGTTTCCCGGATTTCTTCTGATTTCCCCGTCTTTTGACTTGATTTGGCTTTCCATCGCCCGAGGGAGTACAGTAAAAGACTTAACAAAGCCGACATTGTCCCGAAAGAAGATTATTTTCCCCAATTTGACTTTCTCAGATTTCTTCGAATTTTCGCTGATTTGCGAGATGCTTTCTGAGAATTTCACGATTTTCCTCATCACCCAAGGGCATACAGTAAAGTGGCATTCTCAATGCCTACATTTGACCCTTGGATTAACTTTTTCCCTTTTAGTCATTTCTTCTCTTTGATTTGGCATGTTTTTCAGTCATCTTTAGCATGAGCATTTAGAATAGGCAAGCACACATCCGTTAGACCATTGGCAAGTAGGAAACCTAGAAAGATTGAGTTTCTCGGGTGCATGGGGGTGCTTAACTCCTTCCCCATGCGTAACGAGAATCCTTACCCTTTCTCTGGCCCACATTCATTTGTGTATTATATCCATTAGGCACGGAGTACACATGTTTTCTGCATCTTGTTTGCTTCTTGGTTTTCTAGTGTGTGTGGTTTTCCTCGTCTTTACATTAAAAGACTAGGTGGCGACTCATTTCCTTATCCGTTCTTATCCTCCCTTGGTGTTTCCGAGTCCAGTCTTCTTCTCCGGATTCACAATCTTTGCCATGACCATGTTGGGACTCCTCGAGTGCTTCCACGCACCTGGTATAGGAGAGCCGTGTAAGGTTCCACCAGCTTGGTCACACAAGCAAAATGCACCAACTGGCCGCACCACCCATCTGTGATGGCTACATGCACTACCAAGATACGCCACAGTTTTTGCAAAATAGCCAACTTGTCCTTACTCCAAATGCGAATGTGTCGATGTATGATGGATGCATGATGCATAGGAGGCTTGAGGGGAGATCAGGGATCATACTTGGATGCTTGGATAAGGGCGCAACTAAGTGGAAAGCTCCTCCCACCTACCTCACCGTCGGTAGGAATTCACCAACAACTCCCACTGAGGATTCCATCCTGAGTCACCAACAAGGCAATTTGTCCAATCCAGAGATCTGAGGAAGTAAAAAGGAATGCATGGATGCTAAATGGATGTGAATGCGTGCTGTGTAGGCCTTACATCATCCTCACCACACCTCATTGGCATCTAAAAGCTCGATCAGCCATCTAGGCAGCAAGGAGCTTTAAGTAGACATCCAAGAAGGTTTGGGGAAGAGATGGGAATGTGACAAAGCGCCTGGATGGACTTGAGGATGCTCACAAGCCATCGGCCATCTTTGAGCCTATCAAACCCATCATTGGCGATGTGCAAGTGGCATGGATGAATGGATGCATGCTCAAACAAAGAGAAATCATGCACAACACATGTTGAAAATGCAATGTAAAGGAGGAAATCAATCGTAAATAGATCAAAGGGAAGGGAGCTTACCTGTGGAAGCTTGTCTTCCTCGATGACTTGTGACGGTGAATTCTCCGTTTCTAGGCTCGACGATGTTGGAGGCAGCTGGTGGAGGGTTGTTGGTGGCTAAGAGAGGATTGAAGAGTGTAAGGATATGGTTACTTGGTTAATTCAAGGCTTGATCGATTGTGAAGAGAATGATGGGAGCTCAACTTGAGTTGGCCAATCGATGAGGACGTGGCTTGGCCAAGGTCAGGTCTATGTTGTGACTCAAGGGCCAGAGGTGACGGGAATGGCCTAACGACTCATGGATGTTATAGGAGAGGCTACTTGGCAAGTTCAAGGATTGTCGGATGATTTAGTGGTTGTGTGATGTGTTGGGCAACTGGAGGTGGTGGCTCAGGCAGCTAGAGTTGGTTGGTGGTGCTCAAGGATGAGCTCAAGGTTCGGTGTCTAGGGATCGAAGAGGAGCCCAGAGGAGCCTAGAGCAACCAAGAGCTAGGACGTGGGAGAGGTTTTTAAAAAGGGAAGAGAAGGTTGTGGTCATTGATTTCAAAATGTTTGATTAAGATAAGGGGCTTAGATTAAATCAAAGGGACTTGATGGGGTTTTGAGTTAAGAAGAGGGGCATGATGGTCCAGAAGACTCAACGAGCATGCTCAAATCCATGCCACCCAATGAAAGGAGGCGAATTGGTGGTCTACTAAGTGAAAAGACCAAATCACCCTTTAGTCAATTAAGCATTGACCCATGGGAAACTATGCCACTTGTATGCACTCCCAAAATGTGCTACCGATCCGTACTACCTACACATGTCAATCAGATACACCTAGGCCACGACAAGACTTTTTGCTAGATTCTAGGCCTATTCCTTGAATACTGGGCCATCAAATGGGCTTTGGCTTGTGGTTAAGTGGTAGTTTATTGTGTTGGACTTGATTTAAGGGTTTTAGGGATGGTTTTGGAGTGTCAAATTGGCTTTGGTGTGGTGAAATACCTTGTTGCCATCATGGCACTCTCTCAGATGAATCTGCCAATGAGTGGCTACCAAAGTGGGATGTCTACAAATGCCCCTCCCTGAGTGAGATCAAAGGACAAATGGAACCGAGACCAACGCTCAGGATTGACAAAGACACCTTGCTTGGAGCCTATGGGAAAGTGGTGTTTGTTGTTGGCGTTGAGTCACTTATTCAACGGATGCATTGGAAGTCATGACCTGTTGCTAAAATGCAAATGTGGATGCTAAAAACAATGCTGAAAATTCAAGTATGAAGGAAATGGCGAGAACACAATTGCTAAGATGCAAAAATGAGTGCAAATGTGATGTTGACAACACAAATACTGATGTTAATGATGTGCGCTGATACAAAAAAACTACTTGAATGCAAATGCATGTGCTGAGCTCCGTTACGGATATGCACAACTCTGCACAATGCTAATATGAATGTAACGATGCAATGCTAATGTAATAATGCATGCAATGGATGATGTGTGTGATGATGATGATGAATGATGCATGAACTACAGAACGACAAGTTGACGTCTAATCATCTTGCAAGAGGCATGAGAAGCTGTCAAACTTGTCAAAAGGTAATCGGACAAGACTATCAAGCTTGCCGACTGATGTAAAAGAAATGATAATTTGATAGACCTATCCACCAGATAGTTAGGATTATCAACCTGAGGATGAAGGGGGCATGGCAAAACATCCCTGCCAACCAAAACATTGAACAATCTGATGATTGTCAGTCGACTCCAGACAGCATAACAATTGTCAACTAGATAGTTTGGGCTACCTGCCCGAAGAGATGTAGGCAAGGCAAGTGGGGGCCCACTAGGTAGACCATTGACGAATGTCATCTAGGTAGTTTGGGATACCAGCCTAAAAGGGAAGGGGGCAAGGAGAAAAGAGGAATGTTAAGGCTGACGGGGCTTGCCAACTAAGGGGAGGCATACGACTAGTTGGAAGACTTACCAACAGACAAAGGATAACTAACTTGTCAGTCGAGAAGCAGCCGGTGATAGTTTGCAAGGATAGGATAACGAACCAGTCAATCGAGAAGCAATCAATGATAGTTCGCAAGGAGAGGATGACAAACTTGTCAACTGAGAAGCGATCGGTGACAATTCGCAATGGCAAGATGACGAAGATATCAACTAAGAAGTGGTCAGTGACAGTTTGCAAGGCAAGATAGCGAACTTGTCAACCGAGAAGTGGTCGGAGATAGTTCACATGGTAGGATGACGAACTTGTCAACCGCGAAGTGGTCATTGACAGTTCGCAAGGTAGGATAATGAACTTGTCGATCAAGAAGTGGTCAACGATAGTTCGCAAGGATAGGATAACAAACTTGTCAATCGAGAAGCAGTCGACGACAATTTGCATGGATAAGATAACAAACCTATCAACCGAGAAGCCATCGGTGACAGTTCGCAAGGAGAGGATAATGAACTTGTCAACCAAGATATAGTCGATGACAGCTCGCAAAGCAAGATAACAAACTTATCGACCAAGAAGCAATCGACCTCAGTTTGCAAGGATAGGATAACGAACTTGCCAACTAAAAAATTGTCGATGATAGTTCACAAGATAGGATGACAAACTTGTCAATAGAGAAGTTGTCAGTGACAGTTCACAAGGATAGGATGATGAACTTGTCAATCGACAAGCAGTCAGTGATAGTTCTAAAGGTAGGATAATAAACTAGTCAATCAAGAAGCAATCAACGACAGTTTGCAAGGACAACATAATGACAATGTCAACTAAGAAGCAGTTGATAACAGTTTGCAAGCTAGGATAACAAACTTGTCAACCAAGAAGCTGTCGGTGACAACTCACAAGGCAAGAAAACGAACTTGTCAACCGAGTAGCGGTCAATGATAGTTCACAAGGCAAGATAACAAACATATGAACCGAGAAGCAGTTGTTGACAGTTCACAAGGCAGGATAACAAACTTGTCCATCAAGAAGTGGTTGGTGATAGTTCACAAGGCAAGATGATGAAAAACATTTAAAACATGCCTAAAAACACCAAAAAACACTTTCAAAAACCTTTACTAAACTATGCATCTCCATTTCAAAACACTTTTAGAAAATCATTTCAAAATCATCTAAATAACGCCTCAAAACACCAAAAAACACAGCTTAGACAACTCCCTTGTCAAACCCAAAAATTTCACCTTCGAAGCTTTTGAGTTTTAAAGCATCACGCTCAACCCACAATTACAACTCAAGAAAAACACCTAAAAAACACCAAATCAGGAAACAAAGGCACCTTCAGGGCATAAAGTATACCCAGAAGAACCAACAAAGAAACCCAAGCAATGGTCTTGAAGTCTCATTCAACATACAAGACCGAACACCAACACCAGACACACCTAGGACTCTAAGTCCTAGTGCCAAAGTGTAAGACATCTACAGGCTTATGTTTGACATGAGCCACAACCAATTTGGTGTCAAACACCCAAACATTACTACCGAATACATCATTCAGTGCACCACACCAAAACCAACCAACATCTAATCCTAAGGTTAAATATAAATCCTAATATCCATCTAAACCATTTAGCGGAAAGATTTAGTATTTGTAGGTCCTATAGTCCTTTATTCTAAACTATAGTCTAATGGGATCTTACTAAATTATTTTAGTCAAATCCCTAAATCATCTCTAATGATTTTCCTAATTATTATTATTATTATACCATAATTACCTATAAGGTTAATATGACACTAAACATATTAAAAACCACCAAAACAAGTCATTAAGGACTTAAATGCAATTTATCCAAAAGTTATGGACTATAAAGCAACTCCCACAGAAAGTTACAAACTAAAAAGTGATTTTCCCAAAAGTTAGGGACTAAAAAGTAATTTAATCCAAAGTTACAAACTAAAATGTAATTTTAATATAAAACTTAGGGACTAAAATGCAAATTTAATAAAAACTAGGGACTAAAATGTAGATTGCACAAACATGAGGGGTAAAAGAGCAAAATGTCCACAACACTGTTCATCTTCTTCCTTAAATGACCCAAATCATCGCCCAAATTGGGAGTTTAAACCATTCGTTGCATAGGCACCAAAAACCACAAAACAGAGATCTCGAAATAATCTATGATTTGGTACAAGAATCACAAAAATCCTTTGAGTGGATTGCAAGAAATCAGTAGCCGAAGCTCATGTGCACTACGCACGCACACAGTAAAAACTGTGAATGGCCAACACTATGAATCACACCACACGCATCCAAAATTTTCAAACAATATACCAAATTGAAGATCTCAAGGTGATCTTCCATTAGGGATAAAAATCATCATGATCCACTATTTGTGGCTTAGGAAATCACAATCCAAAGTCTGTAGGCACTATTCACCCCAATAGTAAAAATCGACACATTAAATGCTATAAATTTTACCATAAATCCTCTAAAAATCTTCCAAGCATCTACACACATTAAACCTACACTAACATGCTCCTACAATCTAATTTGGACATGAAAGGTGAAATCTATAGAGGTGTGTACCATGGAACGCCAGTGATGAACGACAATAGTGCCTCCATGGCATGCTTTGGATCTCCTCCTCTTCTTCTCTACACAGTGGCAATGGTGGCGGCGAACCATTGGCAGCGTTGGCAACGAGCTTCCCCTCTTCCTCCCCCTCTTTATCTCTCTCTCTCTCTCTCTCTCTCTGCCCCTCTCCCTCTCTCTCTCTCGCTCTCTCGTTTATAAAGGAAAAGGGAGAAGAAAGAAGAAGTAGAAGAAAAACAAGTTGAAGAAAAAGGAGAAGAAAAAGAAGGATAAGAAGGATCTTGAGTCCTTCCCATCCTATTGCCTCCTCTTCACTATGCTCTCAAGACAGAGATGGAGGTAAGCTGCCCCTCAAAAGCCGCAAGCCAAGGAAGAGCTTGAGCACGTGTTTGTGGTTGCAAGTGCATGCACCCAACCACGGGTTCGACACTCAACAACCCCGTGTATAGACTCAGAGACCACACGACAAGCACCATCCAGGCCATTGCCATGTGCATGCAGGATTATGAGCACAGAACTAATGGCTGCATAACCACTTACAACTCAAGTGGTTCGTTCCAGAGGGAATTAGCTACCTAGGCTCAACAACAGCCACCACAATTTTGAAATAATCCTTAAGGTTTCCACGAGGGTCCACACAACATCTCAAATGTAGGACACCAGAACAAAACATCTAAAACCAAGCCACGACGCTAAATCCATTAAAATGCAAATTCTACCTTGGGTCCTTGTAGACACCCCAATTTGGCCTACAGTTGATCAAATTCTAAAAAGCTACAAAAACTTTAGAAAATTAAACAAAACGTCAGAAAACCCTAGAAATAGTTTTAAAACCTAATTCAAACATTAAAACCCTAAAATTAGGTCAAATTGCACATTAAAGCACTAGTTTA
>JAMKQA010004585.1:0-15539 GCA_024699735.1 Posidonia australis | reverse complement strand
TTTGTGTGTTTTGGTTTTCCTCGTCTTTCCATTAAAAGACTAGGTGGCGACTCCCTTTTCTTGCTTTTTTCCTTTCCTTGCGCCTTCGCCATCCTGGCATGGCTGTGATCCTCCTTCCCGCCTCCCTCGGATCGACATGGTCACACATGTAAATCGACAGCGACTCGTCTCACTCTTGGCAGTTCCCAGCCACTGCTTGTATACCGACAGCGACTCGGTTCACTCTTGGCGGTTCCCAGCCACTGCCTGTACACCGACAGTGACTCGGTTCACTCTCGGCAATTCCCAGCCACTGCCTGTACACCGACAGTAACCCTGTTCTCTCTTGGCGGTTACTAGTTCCTGCATGTACACCAGCTGCGACTCGGTTCACTCTTTGCAGTTTCGAGCTATTGCCTGTACGTCGACCGCGACTCAGCACACTCTTGGCAGTTCCATCCCGCTGCCTGTACACCGGCAGCGACTCGGATCACTCATGGCGTGTCCCTGCCGTCGCATGTAAACCGGCAGCGACTCGGTTCACTATTGGCGGTTCCCAGCCGTTGCCTGTACACTGGCAGCGAGTCAGTTCACTCTTGGCGGTTCCCAGCCGCTGCCTGTACACCTACAGCGACCCGGTTCACACTTGGCGGTTACCAGGTGCCGCCTGTACACCGGCTGTGACTTGGTTCTCTCTTGGCGGTTCTAAGCCGCTGCATGTACACCAGCAACAACCCAGTTCACTTTTGGCGGTTACCAGCCACTGCCTGTACATCGGTAGCGACTCGGTTCACACTTGCCGGTTCCCAGCCGCTGCCTATACACCGACAGCGACTCGATTCACTCTTGGCGGTTCCCAGCCGCTGCCTGTACACCGACAGCGACCCGGTTCACTCTTGGCAGTTACTAGCCACTGCTTGTACACCAGCAGCGACTAAGTTCACTCTTGACTATTCCCAGCCAATGCCTATACACCTACAGCATCTCGGTTCACTCTTGGCGGTTACCAGCCGCTTCCTGTACACTGACAGCGACTCGATTTACTTATGGCGGTTCCCAGCGTCCGCCTGTTACCAGCTGTGACTCGGTTCACTCTTGGCGGTTCTGAGCTGCTGCCTGTACATTGACGGCGACTCGGCTCACTCTTGGCAGTTCTCAGCCGCTGCCAGTACACCGGCAGTGACTCAGTTAACTCTTGGCGGTTCACTGTAGCTACCTGTACACCGGCAGCGACTCGATTCTCTTATGGTGGTTCCCAGCCTCTGCCTGTACACCAGCAGTGACTCGATTCACACTTGGCGGTTTCGAGCCGTTGCCTGTACAACGATCGTGACTCGGCTCACTCTTGGCCGTTACCAGCCGTTGCCTGTACACTGACAACGACTCGGTTCACTCTTGGCGGTTCCTAGTCACTGCCTATACACCGGCAGCGACCCTGTTCACTCTTGGCGATTACCAGCCGCTGCCTGTACATCGGCAGCGACTCGACTCACTTATGGCGGTTCCCTGCCTCTACCTGTACACCGGAAGCGACTCGGCTCACTCTTGGCGTTTCCCAACCGTTGCCTGTAAACCGGCAGTGACTTGGTTCACTCTAGGCAGTTCCCAGCCACTACCTGTACACTTACAGCAACCCGGTTCACTCTTGGTGGTTACCAGCCGCTGCCTGTACACCGGCTGTGACTCGGTTCACTCCTAGTGATTCCAAGCCGCTGCCTGTACACCGGTAGTGACCCAGTTCACTCTTGGTGGTCACTAGCCACTGCCTGTACACCGGTAGCGACTCGGTTCACTCTTGTCGTTTCCCAGTCGCCGCCTGTACACTGGTAGCAACTCAGTTCACTCTTCACGGTTCCCAGTACTGCCTGTACACCAGCAGTTACTCGGTTCACTCTTGGCGGTTCCCTGCCGCTGCTAGTACATCGATAGCAACTCTGTTCACTCTCGGTGGTTCCAAGCCACTGCTTGTACACCAGCAGCGACCCTGTTCACTCTTGGAGGTTACCAGCCACTGCCTGTACACCTACAACGACCCAGGTTACTCTTGGCGGTTACCAGCCACTGCCTGTACACCTACAACAACCCAGTTCACTCTTGGTGGGTACCAGCCGTTGCTTGTACACCTACAGCGACCAAGTTCACTCTTGGCGGTTACCAGCCGCTGCCTGTACACCGGTTGTGACTCGGTTCACTCTTGGCGATTCCAAGACGCTGCCTGTACACCGGCAGTAACCCTGTTCAATCTTGGCGGTTACCAGCCGCTGCATGTGCACCGGTAGTGATTCGATTCACTCTTGGCGGTTAGCAGCCGCTGCCTATACACCGGCATCGACTCAGTTCACTCTTGGTGGCTCCCAGCCCCTGCTTGGATATTGGTAGTGACTCGGTTCACTATTGGTAGTTCTCTGCCGCTGCTAGTACATCGACAACGACACTATTCACTCTTGGTGTTTCCCAACCGCTGCCTGTAAACCGACTGCGACTCGGTTCACTCTCGGCGGTTCCCAGCCGCTCCCTCTACACCAGCAGCGACCCGGTTCACTCTTGGCGGTTACCAGCCGCTTCCTGTACACCAACAGCGACCCGGTTCACTCTTGGCGGTTACTAGCTGCTGCCTGTACACCGGTAGTGACTCGACTCACTTATGGCGGTACCCTGCCTCTGCCTGTACAGTGGAAGTGACTCGGCTCACTCTTGGCGTTTCCCAACCGCTGCCTGTAAACCGGCAGCGACTCGGTTCACTCTAGGTGGTTCCCAGCCACTGCCTATACACCTACAGTGACCTGGTTCACTCTTGGCAGTTACCAGCCACTGCCTGCAAACCGGCAGCAACTCAATTCACTTTTGGCGGTTCCCAGTCATTGCCTGTATTCCAGCAGCGACTCTGTTCACTCTTGGCAGTTCCCAGCCGCTTCCTGTACACCGGTTGTGACTCGGTTCACTCTTGGTGATTCCAAGTAGCTGCCTGTACACCGGCAGCAACCCAGTTCACTCTTGGCGGTTACCAGCCGCTTCCTGTACACCAACAGCAACTCGGTTCACTTGAGGCGGTTTCCAATCTCTGCCGGTACACCGGCAGCGACTCAGTTCACTCTTGGTAGTTCACTGCCACTACCTGTACACCTACAGCAACCCGGTTCACTCTTGGCAGTTCTCATTCGCTGCCTGTACACCGGTAGCGACTCGGTTCACACTTGGCAGTGCCCAACTGCTGCCTGTACACCGGCAGCGACTCGGTTCACTCTTGGCGGTTCCCAGTCGCTGCCTGTACATCGGCAGTGACCCTATTCACTCTAGGCGGTTACCAGCTGCTGCCTGTACACCGACAGCGACTCGGTTCACTTATGGCAATTCCCAACCTCTACTAGTACACCAATAGCGACTCAGTTCACTCTTAGCTGTACCGAGCCGCTGCTTGTACATCGACAGCGACTCGGCTCACTCTTGGCGTTTCCCAGCTGCTGCCTGCAAACTGGCAGTGACTCGGTACACTCTTAGCAGGTCCCAGCCGCAACCTGTACACCTACAGCACCTCGGTTCACTCTTGGTGGTTACCAGCCACTGCCTGTACGCCAGCAGCGACTCGGTTCACTTAAGGCGGTTCCCATCCTCTGCCAGGACACCGGCAGCGACTCAGTTCACTCTTGGCGGTTCCGTGCCGCTGCATGTAAATCGACAGCAACTCGACTCACTCTAGGCAGTTCCCAGCCACTGCCTCTATAACGACAGCGACTCGGTTCACTCTTGGCGGTTCCCAACCACTGCCTGTACATCGACAGCTACTCGGTTCACTCTTGGCAGTTCCAAGCCACTACTTGTACACCGACAACAACCCTGTTCACTCATGGCGGTTACCAGTTGCTGCCTGTACACCAGCAGTGACTCGGTTCACTCTTGGCAATTTCGAGCCGTTGCCTGTACATCGACCGCGACTTGGCACACTCTTGGCAGTTCCCTCCCGCTGCCTGTACACCAGCTGCGACTCGGATCACTCATGGCGTGTCCCAGCCGTTGCATGTAAACCGACAGCGACTCGGTTCACTATTGGCGGTTCCCAGCCGTTGCTAGTACACTGGCAGCGACTCAGTTCACTCTTGGCGGTTCCCAGCAGCTGCCTATACACCTACAGTGACCCGGTTCACACTTGGCGGTTACCAGGTGCCGCCTGTACACCGACTGTGACTCGGTTCTCTCTTGGCGGTTCCAAGCCGCTGCATGTACACCGGCAACGACCCAGTTCACTCTTGGCGGTTACCAGCCACTACCAGTACACCGATAGCGACTCGGTTCACACTTGCCAGTTCCCAGCCGCTGCATATACACCGACAGCGACTCCGTTCACTCTTGGCGGTTCCCAGCCGCTGCCTGTACATCGGCAGCGACCCGGTTCACTCTTGGCGGTTACTAGTCGCTGCTTGTACACCGGCAGCGACTCAGTTCACTCTTGGCGGTTCCCTACGCTGCATGTACATTGACAGCAACTTGGTTCACTCTTGGCATTTCCCAGCCGCTGCCAGTAAACCGGCAGCGACTCGGTTCACACTGGGTAGTTCTTAGCTGCTGCCTGGACACCAGCAGCGACTCAGTTCACTCTTAGCGGTTCTCAGTCACTACCGGTACACCAGTAGTGACTCGGTTCACTCATGGCGGTTCCCAGTCACTACCTGTATTCCGGCAGCGACTCGGTTCACTCTTGGCGGTTCCCAGCCGCTGCCTGTACACCGGCAATGACTCAGTTCACTCTTGGTGGTTCCAAGCAGTAGCCTGTACACCTGTAGCATCCCAGTTCACTCCTGGCGGTTACCAGCCGCTGCCTGTACACCGGCTGTGACTCGGTTCTCTCTTGGTGGTTCCAAGCCGCTGCATGTACACCGGTAACGACCCAGTTCACTCTTGGCGGTTACCAGCCACTCCCAGTACACCGATAGCGACTCGGTTCACACTTGCCGGTTCCCAGCCGCTGCATATACACCGACAGCGACTCGGTTCACTCTTGGCGGTTCCCAGCCGCTGCCTGTACACCGGCAGTGACCCGGTTCACTCTTGGCAGTTACTAGTCACTGCTTTTACACCAGGAGCGACTAAGTTCACTGTTGACTGTTCCCAGCCAATGCCTGTACACCTACAGCATCTCAGTTCACTCTTGGCGGTTACCAGCCGCTGCCTGTACACTAACAGCGACTCAGTTCACTTATGGCAATTCCCAGCCTCCGCCTGTACACCAGCCGTGACTCAGATCACTCTTGGCGGTTCCGAGCTGCTGCTTATACATTGACGGTGACTCAGCTCACTCTTGGCAGTTCTTAGCCGCTGCCTGTACACTAGCAGTGACTCAGTTCACTCTTGGCGGTTCCCCACCACTTCCTGTACACCGACAGCGACTTGGTACACTCTTGGTGGGTCCCAGCCGCTGCCTGTGCACCTAGAGCATCTCAGTTCACTCTTGATGGTTACCAGCCACCGCCTGTACACCAGCAGCGACTCGGTTCACTTAAGGCGGTTCCCATCCTCTGCCTGTACACTGGCAGCGACTCAGTTCACTCATGGCGGTTCCGAGCAGCTGCATGTAAATCGACAGCGACTCGGCTCACTCTTGGCAGTTCCCAGCCACTGCTTGTATACTGACAGTGACTCGGTTCACCTTTGATGGTTCCCAGCCACTGCCTGTACACCGACAATGACTTGGTTCACTCTTGGCAGTTCCCAGCCACTGCCTGTACACCAGCAGCAACCCTGTTCTCTCTTGGCGGTTACTAGTTCCTGCCTGTACAATTGCAGCGACTCGGTTAACTCATAGCGGTTTCGAGCCGTTGCCTATACATCGATCGCGACTCGGCACACTCTTGGTAGTTCCCTCCCGCTGCCTGTACACCAGCAGCGACTCGGATCACTCATGGCGTGTCCCTGCCGTCGCATGTAAACCGGCAGCGACTCGGTTCACTATTGGCGGTTTCCAACCGTTGCCTGTACACTGGCAGCGACTCAGTTCACTCCTGGCGGGTCCGCTGCCGGTACACCAGCAGCGACTCGGTTCATTTGTGGCGGTTCCTAGCCTCTACCAGTACACCGACAGCGACTCGGTTCACTCTTGGCTATACCGAGCCGCTGCCTGTACATCGACAGTGACTCGGCTCACTCTTGGCATTTCCCAACCGCTGCCTGCAATCCGGCAGCAACTCGGTTCACTCTTGGCGTTTTCCTGTCACCGGTAGTGACTCAGTTCACTCTTGGTGGTTCCAAGCAGCTGCCTGTACACCGGCAGCAACCCAGTTCACTCTTGGCGGTTACCAACCACTGCCTGTGCACCAGCAGCGACTCGGTTCACTTAAGGCGGTTCCCATCCTCTGCTAGTACACCGGCAGTGACTCAGTTCTCTCTTGGCGGTTCTGAGTTGCAGTATGTAATTCAACAGCGACTTGGCTCACTCTTGGTAGTTCCCAGCCACGGCTTGTATTCCGGCAGCGACTTGGTTCACTCATGGTGGTTCCCAGCCGCTGCCTGTACACCGGCATTGACTCGGTTCACTCTTGGTGGTTTCAAGCAGCTGCTTGTACACTGGCAGCGACCCAGTTCACTCTTGGTGGTTACCAGTCACTGCCTATAAACTGGCAGTGACTCAGTTGACTCTTGGCGGTTCCCCGCCACTGCCTGTACACCGGCAGCGACTCGGTACACTCTTAGCGAGTCCCAGCCGCTGCCTGTACACCTACAGCACCTCGGTTCACTCTTGGTGGTTACCAGCCACTACTTGTACTCCAGCAGCGACTCGGTTCAGTTAAGGCGGTTTCCATCCTCTGCCAGGACACCAGTAGGGACTCAGTTCACTCTTGGCGGTTCTGAGCCGCTGCATGTAAATCGACAGCGACTCGGCTCACTCTAGGCAGTTCCCAACCGCTGCATGTACACCGGTAACGACCCTGTTCACTCTTGGTGGTTACCAGCCACTACCTATACACAGGTAGCGACTCGGTTCACACTTGCTGGTACCCAGCCGCTGCCTATAACTGACAGCGACTCCGTTCACTCTTGGCGGTTCCCAACCACTGCCTGTACACCAGTAGTGACCCGGTTCACTCTTGGCGGTTACGAGCCACTGCTTGTTCACCAGCAGCGGCTAAGTTCACTCTTGGCTACTCCCAGCCGCTGCCTGTATATTGGCAACGTCTCGATTCATTCTTGGCGGTTCCCAGTCACTGCCTATAAACTGGCAGTGACTCGGTTCACTCTTGGCGGTTCCCAGCCGCTTCCTGTACACCGGCAGCGACTCGGTACACTCTTAGCGGGTCCCAGCCGCTGCCTATAAACCGGCAGCAACTCGGTTCACTATTGGCAGTTCCCAGCCGTTGCCTATACACCAACAGCGACTCAGTTCACTCTTGGCGATTCCTAGCCACTGCCTGTACACCTACAGTGACCCGGTTCACACTTGGCGGTTACATGGTGCCGCCTGTGCACTGGTTGTGACTCGGTTCTCTCTTGGCAGTTCCAAGCCGCTGCATGTACATCGGCAACGACCCAGTTCACTCTTGGCGGTTACCAGCCACTACCTGTACATCGGTAGCAACTCGGTTCACACTTGCCGGTTCCCAGCCGCTGCCTATACACCGACAACGACTCGGTTCACTCTTGGCGGTTTCCAGCCGCTGCTTGTACACCGGCTACGACCCGGTTCACTCTTTGCGGTTACTAGTCATTGCTTGTACACCAACAGCGACTAAGTTCACTCTTGACTGTTCCCAGCCGCTGCCTGCATATTGGCAGCGACTCGGTTCACTCTATACAGTTCCTAGCTGCTGCTTGTACATCGACAGCGACTCGGTTCACTCTTGGCGGTTCCCTACCTCTGCATGTACATCGACAGCAACTTGGTTCACTCTTGGCGTTTCCTAGCTGCTGCCAGTAATCCGGTAGCGACTCGGCTCACTCTGTGCAGTTCCTAGCCGCTTCCTGCACACCAGTAGCGACTCGGTTCACTCTTAGCGATGCTCAGTCACTGCCTGTACACCAGCAGTGACTCGGTTCACTCATGGTGGTTCCCAGTCACTGCCTGTATTCCAGCAGCGACTCGGTTCACTCTTGGTGTTTCCCAGCTGCTGCTTGTACACCAGCATTGACTCGATTCACTCTTGGTGGTTCCAAGCAGCAGCCTGTACACCGATAGCGACCAAGTTCACTCCTGGCGGTTACCAGCCGCTGCCTGTACACCGGTAGCAACTCGGCTCACTCTTGGCGGTGCCCAGCCGCTGCCTGTACACCGGCAGTGAATCAGTTCACTCTTGGTGGTTCCAAGTCGCTTCCTATAAACCAGCAACGACTCAGTTCACTCTTGGCGGATCCCCGCCACTGCTTGTACACCGGCAGCGACTCGGTACACTTTTGGCGAGTCCCAGCCGCTGCCTGTGCACCTACAGCATCTCGGTTCACTCTTGGTGGTTACCAGCCACTGCCTGTACACCAGCAGCGAATCGGTTCAATTAAGGCGGTTCCCATCCTCTACTTGTACATCGGCAGCGACTCAGTTCACTCTTGGCGGTTTCGAGTCGCTGCATGTAAATCGACAGCGACTCGGCTCACTCTTGGCAGTTCCCAGCCACTACATGTATATCGACAGCGACTCGGTTCACTCTTGGCGGTTCCCAGCCACTACCTGTACACCGACAGCGACTCGGTTCACTCTTGGCAGTTCCCAGCCACTGCCTGTACACCAGCAGCAACCCTGTTCTCTCTTAGTGGTTACCAGTTCCTGCCTGTACACCGACAGCGACTCGGTTCACTCTTGGCGGTTTCGAGCCGTTGCCTGTACATCGACCGCAACTCGGCACACTCTTGGCAGTTCCCTCCTGCAGCCTGTACACCGGCAGCGACTCGGATTACTCTTGGCGCATCCCAGCAGTTTCATGTAAACCGACAGCGACTTGGTTCGAATTGGCGGTTCCCAGCCATTGCCTGTACACCGGTAGCGACTCTGTTCACTCTTGGCGGTTCCCAACCGCTGCCTGTACACCTAGAGTGACCCGGTTCACACATGGCGGTTACAGGTGCCGCCTGTACACCGGCTGTGACTCGGTTCACTCTTGGCGGTTCAAAGCCGCTGCATGTACACAGGCAACGACCGAGTTCACTCTTGGCGGTTACCAGCCACTGCCTGTACACCGGTAGCGACTCGGTTCACACTTGCCGGTTCCCAACCGCTGCCTATACACCGACAGTGACTCCGTTCACTCTTGGCGGTTCCCAGCCGCTCCCTGTACACCAGCAGCGACCCGGTTCACTCTTGGTGGTTACTAGCCACTGCATGTACACCGGCAGTGACTAAATTCACTCTTGGATGTTCCCAGCCGCTGCCTGCATATTGGCAGCGACTCGGTTCACTCTTTGCAGTTCCTAGCCGCTGCTTGTACATCGACAGCGACTCGGTTCACTCTTGGCGGTTCCCTACCGCTGCATATACATCGACAGCAACTTGGTTCACTCTTGGCGTTTCCCAGCCACTGCCTGTAAACCGACAGTGACTTGGTTCACTCTAGGCAGTTCCCAGCCGCTGCCTACACACCAGCAGCGACTCGGTTCACTCTTAGCGGTTCTCAGTCACTGCTTGTACACCGACAATGACTCGGTTTACTCATGGCGGTTCCCAACCGCTGCCGGTACAACGGCAGCGACTTAGTTCACACTTGGCGGTTCCAAGCCGCCGCCTGTATACCGACAGCGACTCAGTTCACTCTTAGCGGTTACCAAGCGCTGCTTGTACACCGGTAGCTACTTGGTTAACTCTTGGGGTGCTAGCCACTACCTCTACATCGGCAGTTACTCGGATAACTCTTGTCGGTTCCCAGCCACTGCCTGTACACCAAAAGTGACTCGGTTCACTCATGGGGGTTCCCAGCCGTTGCATGTACACAGGCTGCGACCCAGTTCACTCTAGGCCGTTACCAGCCGTAGCCTGCACACCGGTAGCGACTCAATTCACTCTTGGTAGTTCTCATCCAATGACTGTACACCGATAGCGACTCGGTTCACTTATGGCGGTTCCCAGCCTCTACCTGAACCCCGGTAGTGACTCGGATCACTCTTGGTAGTACCGAGCCGCTGCCTGTACATCGACAGCGACTCGGCTCACTCTTTGCAGTTCCCAGCCGCGGCCTGTACATCGGCAGTTACTCGGTTCACTCTTACCGTTTCCCAGCCATTGCCAGCAAACCGGCAGCCACTTCGTTAACTCTTAGTGGTTCCCAGTCACTACCTGTATTCCAATAGCGACTCGGTTCACTCTTGGCAGTTCCCAGCTGCTTCCTGTACACCGGCAGTGACTCGGTTCACTCTAGGTGGTTCCAAGCAACTGCCTGTACACCGACAGCAACCCAGTTCACTCTTGGCGGTTACCAGCTACTGCCTGTACACCTACAGCATCTTGGCTCACTCTTGGTGGTTACCAGCCACTGCCTGTACACCAGCAGCGACTCGGTTCGCTTATGGCGGTTCCCATCCTCGGCCTATACACCGGCAGCGACTCAGTTCACTCTTGGCGGTTCCGAGCTGCTGCATGTAATTCGACAGCGACTCGGCTCACTCTTGGTAGTTCCCTGCCACATCCTCTATACCGACAGCAACTCGGTTCACTCTTGGCGGTTCCCAGCCACTGCCTGTACACCGACAGCGACTCGGTTCACTCTTGGTAGTTCCGTGCCACTACCTGTACACCGGCAGCAACCCTGTTCACTCTTGGCAGTTACCAGTTGCTGCCTGTACACCGGTAGCGACTCAGTTCACTCTTGGCGGTTTCGAGTCGTTGCCTGTACATCGACCACGACTTGGCACACTCTTGGCAGTTCCCTCCCGCTGCCTGTACACCGGCAGCAGCTCGGATCACTCTTGGCGTGTCCCAGCCGTTGCATCTAAACCGGCAGTGACTCGGTTCACTATTGGCGGTTCCCAGCCACGGCCTGTACACCAGTAGCGAACCGGTTCACTATTGGCGGTTACCAGCCGCTGCCTGTAAACCTACAACGACCCAATTTACTCTTGGCAGTTACCAGCCACTGCATGTATACTTACAATGACCCGGATCACTCTTGGCGGGTACTAGCCGCTGCCTGTACACCTACAATGACCCGGTTCACTCTTGGCTGTTACCAGCCGCTGCCTGTACTCCAGTTCTGACTCGGTTCACTCTTGGCAGATCCAAGACGCTGCCTGTACATCTGCAGCAACCCTGTTCACTCTTGGTGGTTACCAGCCGCTGCATGTGCACAGGTAGCGACTCAGTTCACTCTTGGCAGTTCCTAGCCGCTTCCTATACATTGACATCGACTCAGTTCACTCTTGGTGGCTCCCAGCCGCTGCCTGCATATTGGAAGCAACTCAGTTCACTGTTGGTAGTTCTCTGCCGCTGCTAGTACATCGACAGTGACACTGTTTACTCTTGGCATTTCCCAGCCACTGCCTGTAAACCAACTGCGACTCGGTTCACTCTCGGTGGTTCCTCGCCGGTGGCTCTACACCAGTAGCGACCCGGTTCACTCTTGGCGGTTACCAGCCACTTGCTGTACACCTTCAGCTACCCGGTTCACTCTTGGCGGTTACTAGCCACTGCCAGTACACTAGTAGCGACTCGACTCACTTATGGCGGTTCCCTGCCTCTACCTATACACCGAAAGAGACTCGGCTCACTCTTGGCATTTCCCAACCGCTGCATGTAAACCGGCAGCGACTCGGTTCACACTAGGCGATTCCCAGCCACTGCCTGTACACCAACAGCGACCCGGTTCACACTTGGCGGTTACCAGGCACTGCCTGTACACCGGCTGTGACTCGGTTCACTCTAGGTGGTTCCAAGCCGCTGCTTGTACACCGGTAGTGACCCAGTTCACTATTGGCGGTCACCAACCGCTGGCTGTACACCGGTAGCGACTCGGTTCACTCTTGTCGGTTCCCAGCCACCTCCTGTACACCGACAGCGACTCGGTTCACTCCTGGCGGTTCCTAGCTGCTGCCTATACACCGACAGCGACTCGGTTCATTCTTGGCGGTTCCCAACAGCTGCCAGTAAAGCAGCAGTGACTCGGTTCACTCTTGGCGGTTCTCAGCCGCAGCCTATACACCGGTAGTGACTCGGTTGACTCATGGTGTTTCCCAACTACTGTCTGTACAACGACAGCGACTTAGTTCACTCTTGGCGGTTCGAAGCCGCCGCCTGTACGCCGGCGGCGACCCAGTTCACTCTTGGCGGTTACCAGCCGCTGCCTGTACAATGGAAGCGACTCGGTTCACTCTTGGCGGTTCCCAGCCGCTGCCTGTACACCGACAGCGACTCGGTTCACTCTTGGCGGTTCCCAACCGCTGCCAGTACAGCAGAAGTGACTCGGTTCACTCTTGGTGGTTCCCAGCTGCTGCCTGTACACAGGTTGCGACCCAATTCACTCGTAGTGATTATAAGCCGCTGCCTACACACCGGCAGCGACTCAATTCACCCTTGGAGGTTCTCATCCGCTGCCTGTACACCGGCAGCGACCCTGTTCATGCTTGGCGGTTCTCAGCCACTACCAGTACACCGGTAGTGACTTAGTTCACTCATGGTGGTTCCCAACTCCTGCCAGTACAACGACAGCGACTCGGTTAACTCTTGGTGGTTCCAAGTCACCGCCTGTACACCGTTAGCAACCCGGCTCACTCTTGCCATTTACCAGCCGCTACCTGTACACCGGTAGCGACTCAGTTCACTCTTGGCAGTTCCCTGCTGCTGCCTACATATTGACAGCGACTCGGTTCACTCTTGGCGGTTCGCAGCTGCTGCCTGTACACCGGTAGCCACTCGGTACACTCTTGGCGGTTCCCAACCACTGCTTGTACATCGACTGTGACACTGTTCACCCTTGTCGTTTCCCAGCCACTGCCTGTAAATTGGCTGCGACTCGGTTCACTCTCAGTGGTTCCCAGCTGCTGCCTGTACACCAGCAGTGACTCGATTCACTCTTGGCGGTTCCCAACCGCTGCCTGTACACTGACAGCGACCCGGCTAACTCTTGGCGGTTACCAGCCGCTACCTGTACACCGGCAGTGACTCAGTTCACTCTTGGTGGTTCCCAGCCGCTGCCTACATATTGACTGCGCTCGGTTCACTCGTGGCAGTTCCCAGCTGCAGCATGTACACCGACAGCGACTCGGTTCACTCTTGGCGGTTCCAAACCGCTACTTGTATATCGACTGCGACATTGTCCACCATTGGCATTTCCTAGCCGCTGCTTGTAAACCACCTGCGACTCTGTTCACCCTAGGTGTTTCCCAGCACTACCCGTACATCGGCCGCAACTTGGTTCACTCATGGCGGTTCCCTGCCGCTGCTAGTACATCGACAGCAACTTGGTTCACTCTCGGTGGTTCCCAACCGCTGCCTGTACACCAGCAGCGACCCGGTTCACTCTTGGCGGTTACCAGCCGCTGCCTGTACACCTACAATAACCCGGTTTACTCTTGGTGGTTACCAACTGCAGCCTGTACGCCTACAACGACCCGGTTCACTCTTGGCAGGTACCAGCCGCTGCCTGTACACCTACAGCGACCCGGTTCACTCTTAGCGGTTTCCAGCCGCTGCCTGTACAACGGTTGTGACTCGGTTCAGTCTTGGCGGTTCCATGACACTGCCTGTACACCGGCAGCAACCCTGTTCACTCTTCGCGGTTACCAGCTGCTGCATGTGCACTGGTAGCGACTCGGTTCACTCTTAGCGGTTCCCAGCCGCTGCCTATACACCGGCATCGACTCAGTTCACTCATGGCAGTTCCCAGCCGCTGCCTGCATATTGGCAGCGACTCGGTTCATTCTTGGAGGTTCCCTGCCACTGCTATTACATCGACAGCGACACTGTTCACCTACAGCGACTTGTTACCCAACCGCTGCCTGTAAACCGACTGTGACTCGGTTCACTCTCGACGGTTCTCAGCCACTGCCTGTACACCAGCAGCAACCCGGTTCACTCTTGGCAGTTACTAGCCGCTTCCTGTACACCTACAGTGACCCAGTTCACTCTTGGCGGTTACCAGCCGCTGCCTGTACACCTACAGTGACCCGGTTCACTCATGGCGGTTACCAGCCGCTGCCTGTACACCCGCTGTGACTAGGTTCACTTATGGCGGTTCCAAGACACCGCCTGTACACAAGCAGCAACCCAGTTCACTCTTGGCGGTTACCAGCCGCTGTTTGTACACCTACAGCGACACGGTTCACTCTTAGTGGTTCCAAGATGCTGCCTGTACACCGGTAGCAACTCAGTTCTCTCTTGGCGGTTCCCAGCCGCTGCCTGTACACCGATAGCGACTCGGTTCGCTCTTGGCGGTTCCCAACCACTGCCTGTACACCGATAGCGACCCGGCTCACTCTTGGCGTCGACTCAGTTCACTCTTGGTGGTTCCCAGCCGCTGCCTACATATTGACAGTGTCTCGGTTCACTCTTGGTGGTTCCCTGTAGCTGCCTGTACACCGGCAGTGACTGGGTACACTCTTGGCGGTTCCCAACCGCTGCTTGTACATCGACTGCGACACTGTTCACCCTTGGCGTTTCCCAGCTGCCGCCTGTAAATCGACTGCAGCTCGGTTCACTCTAAGTGGTTCCCAGCCGCAGCCTGTACACCAGTAGCGACCCATTTCACTCTTGGCGGTTACCAGCCGCTGCCTGTACAGCTATTTTGACCCGGTTCACTCTTGGCAAGTACCAGCCGCTGCCTGTACACCTACAGCGACCCGGTTCACTCTTGGCGGTTACCAGCCGCTGCCTGTACACCGGATGTGACTCGGTTCACTCTTGGCGGTTCCAAGACGCAGCCTGTACACCAGCAACAACCCAATTCACTCTTGGCGTTTACTAGCCGCTGCCTGTACACTGGTACTGACTCAGTTCACTCTAGGCGGTTCCCAGCCACTGCCTATACACTGGCATCGACTCGGTTCACTCTTTGCGGTTCCAAGCTGCTGCCTGCATATTCGCAGCGACTCGGTTCACTCTTGGCGGTCCCCTGCTGCTGCTAGTACATCGACTGCGACACTATTCACTCATGGCGTTTCCCAACCGCTGCCTGTAAATCGGCTGCGACTTGGTTCACACTTGGCGGTTCGCAGCCGCTACTTGTACACCAGCAGCGACCCGGTTCACTCTTGGCTGTTACTAGCCGCGACCTGTACACCTACAGCGACCCGGTTCACTCTTGGTGGTTAGCAGCCGCTGCCTATACACCGGCTTTGCCTCGGTTCACTCTTGGCGGTTCCAAGACACAGCATGTACACCGACAGCGACACAGTTCACTCTTGGCGCTTTCCAGCTGCTGCCGGTACACCAGCAGCGACCTGGTTCACTCTTGGCGGTTTCCAGCCGTTGCCTGTACAACTACTGCGACCCGGTTCACCCTTGGTGGTTACCAGCCATTGCTGTACACCGGTTGTGACACGATTCACTCATGGTGGTTCCAAGACACTGCCTGTACACCGGTTGTGACACGATTCACTCATGTTGGTTCCAAGACACTGCCTGTACACCGGTACCAATGCGGTTCACTCTTGGCGGTTCCCAG